>PVKM010008021.1:0-39735 GCA_004027735.1 Carollia perspicillata | reverse complement strand
CGGCCGCGGACAGGCCACTGCCCACGCGCAGGCCAGCCCGGTGACCGGCAAATCTACCGGGCTGTGCACTTAGGTCTGGCCCCACCCCGTCCCTCCGTGCCCCGCCCCGCCCCGCCCCGCCCCGCGACGAGACGGGTGGGAAAGGGTGAGGGCAAGAGTGGCCTGTATCCTGGGGAAAGGTGATCACAGCTGCTGGCCGTGGAATTCAAGGGAGCCTTGAGTCAAATGACTGCAGGCTCTTCACTAAACTAACTAACGTAGTTGGTTATTGTCCTTGTCCAGGTTGAGGTCTGATACCTAATGATGCCTCATCATTTAAGCCCTCTTTACAGTAAATGCCAATTGCTGACTGATTAACATGTCTGAGGAACCTTCTAATTACGCAAGGATAGATGATCATTCTTCCGTGATTTTGTTGAAAGTAATTATTTTTTCATCCTCACCTGTCGAGTTGGGAATGTAACGCAGGATGCGTCCTTTATTTTCATCACGGACTGAAAAATATCTTTCGTTCAGTGTTTTGGTGATTCTTTGTGGGAGATCACAAAATAAAGGGAAGATTGGAAAGCTTCACATTAGGGGTTAAACTAGGGATCGTCATATTCTCATAAGCTTGAAATATTTACATATTTTCTCTCATCAGCAACTTTATAGACAGCCTGGAATATCAATAGTAATCCTCTCTGACAAATTGTCCAGTGCACATTAGGTAAGGACTCATTCTTGTTTTCATTTCTTCTTTCAGACAAAACTGACTAGTGTTCTAGCAGATTTTAGTCTGTGCTTTTTACCTCCAAACATTTTGCTTTCAAAAACTTGCTTGAAGAGTATAAATTCTAGGCACAAAATAAAAGCACGTATTTGTTTGGGGGGGTCCCATTTGTATGTAATATATTGTGTTTGATAAAATTAAAGAGATATTCAAAATCATTGACACAAGGGTAGAATTTTGCCACAAAGAAAGCATTGTTAACCGCTTGGCCAAAATGTCTAAAAAGAAATGTGCCTTTAAAAATTATCTATGGTGTACACAATTGAAAGCGATATACCTCATAAGATAGTTTCATTCAGGTGTTTAGTCATTTAGTAAATATTTATTACTAGGCAATATTTATTTAATAAACATTTACTTAATAAACATTTACTTCATAAATATTTATTTCACAAATATTTATCACTAGGCAACAAGGGTCGAGAAAGTCCATTGAATGAGACACAGACCCTGTTCCAAGTAGCTTACAGTTTAAAGAACTAGAAAATTGGTAACTATTATATCATGTGAAAAATAAAAAGCCTTTCTGGAAAATGTGACATCAAGAAAGCAAATAACACAGGTAGGTGAAATAGTGCATTCTAAATAAAGGAAAAACCATGTAATAGTTTTTCCAGGAGAGTGGAAAAGGCTAAGAGTGCTTTACTATGACCAGAGCCTGCTTTAGGGGTGAAGATGACCAGTGCTGAAACACAATTCCTTTATTATGTTGATACTGTTCTTAGATTATGAAAATTGCTTTAGTAAAGCATGAAATAAACAGAATAATGCAATCTTAGATTACAAAGAAATTTTAGACACTTTTACTAGTCCTGTGTAGTAGACATATTCTCTTACACATCATTGATAGGTGATCATTATATCCTCTGCTTAAAACTTCACACTGACAATGAAGTCACCATCTCTCAGGCAGGCCATTTCCATGTTACACACCTCACCTGACAAGTATTTTTTTAGGACCCCCTTTTTGTCAGAGCTAAAAATGCTGGACAAGCTAGATATTTCTATCCACATGAAGCTTTTAATTAAAGGTGTTCTGGACCAATCATCAAGGAATTATAATACAAAGTAGTAAATGCTAAATTTATTTTAAAAATCCTTGCTATTTTATTAGCAAGGTGTTATTTTATTTTACTTTATTGTAAAATACACATAATGAAATTTACCATTTAAACCACATTTATTGTAAAATTAATTGGCAGTTACATTCACAATGCTGTATAATCGTCACCACTATCCTGTGCTGTTTTCAATGCTTGGAAAATATCAGCTTATTTAAAAACAAAACCCTTAAGAAACAGATATTATGTCCATTTTACAGATGGAAAAACTGAGAAAAAGTGGAAATGTTAATGCGGGAGACCCAAGTCAGGGACTCCTCATCCACCTCCGTTTTTGTCTCACTAGCAAGAGACAAATTCAAAGGAAAGACAAACTCATATAGTGGAAATGAGACAGCAAGTTTCCTCATGAAACACATATGAGCACAAAGCTGCAAGCGGGCACCCAGCTGGTCTGAATGCCCTGCATACAGTGGAAATAGAGTTGCTCTATACACCTGAGCTGAGGCTATAAATTGGGCACTCAGCTATATCAGCGTTCAGGGGTTACATACTTTACTCAGTTTCTAGGTGTCCCCTCTTTCACCTTCTAAACCTTCTAAATAATGACCAGCTACAAAGGCTTTCTTTCTCAGCTAGTCAAGACTCTTTGTATTAGTGAAATTGCTACAGAGGCTCCCTTCCCAGCAGAGTCTCCAGGACTCCCCTCCTCCTGCGTTAACTCCCACCTGTGATGTTTGGAACCATGGCAGTCTTGCTGGACCAGGCTCAGGACTGCGAGTCAGTGGGTGAGACAGGTCTCTCTCCTCCCCATTGCCTTGTTTTACTACCTATCCTACCAACAGGAAGATGAACTTACTTTATTAAAATACAATGTGCCATTCATGCATGCTTAAGAAAAATTTAAAATTACTAAGAAAATGTACAGCATCATTAAAAAATAAATGAAGGAGGTGAACAGGGACAAAAAAAGACAAAATGATGTGGTGAGAGTTAGTCTCGGGAGCTGCCCAACAGTTTGCTTCTTCTGTCCCGAAGTCAAAACCATAAAATCGCATATAAATCTGGGAATATTTACATGAAATATTGACCCCAAAATGATCATTCCTCTAATATTCTTGAGCTCAGTGTTTATTCAGTAAGGTAATATGTATGCAGCAATTTGTAGAAATCTTCTCTAAAAGGACAGTATTCGCCCAGACTATCTTAATAACTCCTAAAAATATATTTGTAAATCTGAGTTCAGTTTATGAAAATGTGTTTAAGTCTACTAGCTGTTCAAGAAATAAAAAGTGATAGATTTACCTCACAGAATTATTGAGAGGATTATTATACGTGAAGCACTTAGTGCTTGGCATATTGAAAACATTACTTACTATTAGGTATTTTTAAGTTAATGGTGTTAATAAATGATACCTCATTTTCATTTTATTGACAAGAACTAAAATATATTTTTAGCACTTCGCATTTTGCCAGATGTATTATGCATTCTCAATACATACTTACTGAATTATTCTTATGACAATCTGTGGTCTCACTAGCTGCAAGGAGCAGACCCAGTGTGTGCAACTCCAGCTGAGTTCCTTGTGTTTTTGACTGGAGAGCACACTTTCCTGAGGGGAAATGGGAGTTCCACAGGGAGTGGTGATTATGGGATTTGTTTCCTTTGCTGCAGTGTGTCAGTTCAGGTAGATTTATGCAGATCGTATTTCCTAGTTTTAATTAAGCCAAGCATCACAAAATATCGTGCCTTGCAAAAATAGTTGAAAAGATAGTGCAGATTGTAGTTGTACAGGTGCAAGTATAAGCAAACAATATCAATCATTTGATTATCATTTTCCTGGCATAGATGTTTATTTCACACTTATTTTTAAATTCATCTTATGTCATCTTTTTAGGTTTAATTTTTGCATATTTTGCTCTCATAAAAATATACAGAATACATGTAATTAATGCTACATATGTACTTTCGGTTCAAAGTTAGGGTACCAACTTCCTGGTTTGTTTAGGGAATGCCTTGGTTTATTGTGTTTTGCTATGGTCTGGGAAACCCCTCAGTCCTAGGCAAATCAGGACTGTAGGTCACTCAGCAATATTTTTTTAACTGATGGGGTGCATAAACAAATTACAGGGAAGAATATGTATTAGAGAGAAAAGAAGGGAGAGAGAGGAAAATATCTATGTGAGAGAGAAACATCTATGTGAGACAGAAACATTGACCAGTTGCCTCCTGTAGGTGCCTGGACCGAAGTTCAATCCCACAACCTAGATATGTGCCCTGACTGGGAATCACCTGCAACCTTTTGGTGCATGGGACAATCCTCCAACCAACTGGGCCACCTGGCTGGAGCTACAGGGACTATATTAAACCATCTCTTCACCATCCTTCCTGTGTTAAGAATGGGATAAGTCAGGCCCAGCTACGACTGACAAGTCTGATCACTTAATCTGCAAGCAATTAGGCAATTTCTGGGAATTTCAACCATAGTCTAGTAGGACAAAAGGATCTTTAGAAAATTGCACTGCCCAAACCCTGAGTTAACTGCCTTCCCTTATTTGAAAAGGCCAAGCCCAGGGCACTTTGTCTAATAAATTCAATATGAGTGAAATAGGAGGGTTACTTATAGTGACTATTAAGAATAAAATCTCTTCAGAATAAAAGAATTCCAAGTGATACCAGGCCTCCCAAGATATCCTGTCAACCTGTCGAGGGTCTGTCATTATGATCACAAGAAATAGGGAAGGCAGATATCTCCTTGGTCCAGTGTTTTCTCTTTTTGCCAATGAAGGGAAACTCCACTGATAAGGCAGAGGACTCGCACCCGCCCAGCCTCTGCTCACAGCTTAACTGTAGGTAGAACTCTCTGCAAATAGACACCCCATTTTTGAGAACTGTCACTTCTAGCACATTCCTGTAGCAGGGTCAGTTTAATACTCTGACAAATATTTCTTCAAAATCAAGAGAATATAACTCTGTAAAAATTCAGTTTTCATGTGGTCTATAGAACTTCAATTAATCTGATAAAAGGAACTTATACATACTTGCATGAACAAGGAAACAGAAGAGGTAAGGGAGTAATTATATTAAAAAAATCAGAGGATATTTTAAATATTAATGAAAAATTTTAATTAAAAATCCATGAAGACCATACAAGATAGAAAAGTATATTCCATATATGTCAATTTACTTATAGCTATTTCAAACTGCTAGTTAAGGAGTAATTATGAATTAAAATTTTAATAACGTAATAGTTAAATAACAATAGTTTACTAAAAAGGTAATGACTCTATCTACATGATACCAAACAGCAGTGTTAATTTTATGTGTCTATGTTGCTAGACTATGGTGGCTAGTTTTTGGTCAAACACTAGTCTAGATATTACAGTAATGTGGGTGGGCCACATTCACTCAGTTAGGAGCAAAGACAGATTTCCTACAGAAGGATTAGTGCCTTCAGATTTCAAAATAGAAATTATGTCTTATTTTCGAGGCTTCAGAATCAAAACCACAATAGCACATCTTACTTGAGTCTCCATCCTGCCATCTTACCCTACAGATTCCAGACTTGCTAGCTGCCACATCACGCAAACCAATTTCCTTTTTTTAAAAGATTTTATTTATTTATTTTTAGACAGAGGGGAAGGGAGGGAGAAAGAAACATCAGTGTGTGGTTGCCTCTTGTGCAGCTACTACTGGGGGCCCGGCCCATAACCCAGGCATGTACCCTGACTGGGAATTGAACTGGTGACCCTTTGGTTTTCAGGCCAGCATTCAATTCACTGTACCATACCAGCCAGGGCTAAACCAATTTCTTACAACCTCTCCCCCACCCCTTTTCTCCTGCTCTCTCTCACCATCTCTCCCTGTTGGTTTTCTGGAGAACCCTGACTAATATAAGCAGATTTGAAATGCAAAAACCACTTGGCTTGATTTTTAATAAAGCATCAATCAACCAGCAATGTGGAAATTCCTAGGTATTTGGCAATGCATATAAAAAACTCTTAGTTAAAAATACACTTAAAATGGCTTTAATATTTATAGCTGAGGGAAGTTGGTTGTTTTAGTTTAGAAGGAAAAGATCTAGATAATTTAGTCTGGAGGGATCAACAACTCAACATAAAAGATTTTTATGTAATTAAAAAGATTATGTAATTAAAAAGATTATTAATGTAATAATCTGGTGGGTTTATTTATTTATTTATTGTCTTCAGACCAAATGCCAGAGATGAGCAATTCTTTGGTTTGTAAAGATGTTGTTAATATGTGCATTCTACAGATAATTTGGTATAGGGTTTTAAAAAGTGTACTATCTGCATCTGTTATCATTTTTAAAGGATGTTATTTATTTTACTTCTAGAGAGAGGGGAAAGGAGGGGGAAAATGAGGGACAGAAACATCAGTGTGTGGTTGCCTCTTGCATGCCCCTAGCAGGCTGGCACTCAATCCACTGAGCCACACCAGCCACGGCTATATTTGTTATCTTATATGGGACATATTTTTAAAAGATCTCTTAAAAGAATGATTTTAATTTTCAGAACATACATACTTTTACCTATCAGTTTTAAAATGTTATTGATTTCCCTTTTTGTATATTCTGTGTAAGGAGCCATTTCACAGGGCGTGGAAATGTAGCTCATCTCCCATGTGGAAAACCAGTGGGAAGCGAGTCATCCCACAGGACCACGCCCACAAAGAGGTTTTCTGGTGAGAGATCAGACCTGCATTGTACCTAGGCTGCTATGAGACTTGCTTCTGCTAAAACTCCCTCACCCTGAACTGAGGCACAAGTGCTTACTGTCACTTTCTAAGATCTGTGCTAAACCTCCGGGAGTATGGAGTATAACCAGATCAACCACTTTTCCCCTTGGCCTGCAACATCTTTTTCTTTGAAGAAATTAGCAACATTCTTTCCTTTGTTATCTGTAAAAGGTAATCCCCTGCAGTGAACCTGTGCACGGTAAATGAGGGCCATCCTCAATGTAATGCACCCAGAGAAGCAATAAAAGCTGTCCAGGCAGGGGTCAGGGCCCCCCCCCACTCAGACAGTGGCCGTGCCATCCCTTTTCTCCACAGGATTTCTGTCGTCTGTGTGTATTTGTTCATAGCAACCACAACACACAGATCTTGCAGGCCAGGATCCACATCAATTCTGTTCTCATCCATTTCCACAAATATCGGCGTGACAATAATATTATATGACATGTTTTCGGATACTTACCTTAGTAATATTTTGTTTCTGAAAATAATGATGGTATTCTTAAGAGAAACTACTAGCATATAAGAAAAATATCTAACATCTGCAATGTTTAGTTCTGTAGGTCTGTTGTAACTAAAAGGACTATTTGAAATATTACAGAATGGGACTCTTGATGCATATAAAATTGTACTTTCAAATGAATAACCTGAAAGACTTTTTAACTGCTATCCTTCTTCTATGCTGCAATACATCTTTGGAATTATCAATCAGCCATTACATTTAGATAACAGACAAGAGTGTAGAAGTTTTAATAATTAACCTGATGAGATTTGCATTTAACCATAAACTATTTCTTTATTGTTATTTCTAAGAAGTTTTTTGTACATAAGTTAAAATTAAAATATTCTCAGAAGAGCACAAATGATGCACAATAGATTGCATACTCTCCACTGAAATGCTTTCCCCTGAGGATTCCAATTCGGATATTCTGTCAATAAAATACAACAGTTAAGAGCTCAATTTCATTTCAAAGGAATGAAGTATTTAAATCAATACTCAAATATTTTGATACATACTCTGAATTTCATCACGTTCTTTATTTCCTAAAATAGAAAAAATATAAAATTTAAAGCATTTATTTGCTTTTCTGGCTTGTAGAATAAGATAATCAACTCATGGGAAAAAATTATCTTTTTAACTTAAGAAAAGGAAAGTGTCCTCCCCAAATCTCATTGTGCTTAGAAATCTGTATGATGCTCCTGCCAACAATGTTGTGTCCACAAGTATTTCGAGAATGCTTCTCATGTTGAAGGCATGAAAGTCAAACACAGACTAAACTGTGTAACTTGACCTTTGCTGCTCTGATTTGCCCATTTAAAATCCCCGCAAAAAGTAGTTTTGCATGTTGAATGTTGGGTGCCCAGAGCCTTCCATCAAATATTTCACTCATTTCTGCAGTGGCCCTTGCTCCAAATTTTGCTCTACATCTTTTCCTTATCCAATATTTCTCCCCTATTTACCATTCTATCAGCGATCTGAAATTTGTTAGGCTTTCATTTATTTTATTTTATTTTTTAAATTTATTTATTCATTCTTTTGAGTGCCTATTGTGTATTTAGCATGATTCTGGCCTTTGATATGGATGTAATGGTTATCAGGAGAAATAAAGTTCTCCTTACAGAAAAATAGAGAAGAAAATCTATCACCAATTTAAAAATGGACTGAATACATAAAAATGAGTAAAAAGGATTATTTCAGAGCATGATTAGCGCTATGAAAACAATAAACTGGGCCAGCCCTGGCTGGTCTGGCCCAGTTGGTTGGAACGTTGTCCTGTAACCAGAAGATGGCAGGTTCAATTCCTGGTCAGGGCACATAAAATCCTGGGTCTGGCACACGTGAGAGGCAGCTGATTGGTGCTTCTCTCTCAAATCAGTGTTTCCCTCTGTCCAGTCACCTCTCTCTAAAAAGTAATGAAACATTGTCCTTGGGAATAGATTAAAAACTAATAAATAAAGAAATCAGGCCAAAAGACAGAAAATAATGAGGAACTTAACTGAAATAATAACTAAAATTTAGTAAGAACTTACTTAATTTACTCAAATCACTGTGTGTGATTTATCATACTCAAATGCTCTTAATCACCTCCTGAGTTAAGCCATCTTACTCCAAGGCCTATACTTTTATCCATTCAGCTACATATCCTGTCTCTCAAAAAGGTAGTCAATGAAACTAGAAGCTGGCATTCATAGAAACTGAGCAACAATAACAATGAGAGAGAGAGAGAGAGAGAGAGAAACCACAAATCAAAAATCATAGGACTTACATAATTGTAACAAATAGAGCAATTAAAAATATGAGATTTTCATTAAAACTTGTACAAAACAGAAATTTGCTAATTTTGCCACCAAACCTTAATATCATATAACATTTAATGAAGTTACACAAGTAATTTAAAATGTATAAACACATACAACCCAGAACAAGATCGTTTTACAGAAAACTTCCAAACATTCAAAACATAATCAGAATCTTTTACAAACTGTAACCAAAATATTAAAAAAGGTAATGCTTCCAACTTTCAACATTTTTTATGAGGCTATTTCAACCTTGAAGTCAAAATCATGTGAGAAATGAGGAAGGAAAATTTCAGGCAAATGATGTATCTAAAATTAAAATGAAAACACTAAGTAAAATATTAACAAGAATCTAACCACCTATAAAAGAAACCTTACGACCAGTTTGGATTTGTGATGGGACTCAAAAATGAGTTTTAAGTTGGATTTCTAGGCCATAAATTTCAGAACCTGTATGAAAATATAAATCACACTGTTCAAGTTGTATGTATTACATGTATGTATAGCTTTTGCATGCCAATCATACCTCAATAAAGTTGTTTAAAAAATAAGAACAAGGAAAGCAATAAACTAAATGGAAACAAGAAACAGGATGTGATGAAAGATTTAAAAAATAAAAAATCACCGTGTACTTACCTCTTTACAAAAATTGGAAAATATTACTGAATTGAACCAGTTTATTTCTAAAAACTGTATCTACACAAGAGGAATTGAAAGTAGAACAAGTAAATTAAAAAAAAATTGAAATCACAAAGTATTACTTCCAAAACAATTTCCAAAAAGAAAGAAGAAAGAAAGAAATCCTTTGGTGTAGTTTACAACATTAAGACATTAAAGGAAAAAATTTGGAATCATTTCATGAGATGCAAAATATAATCTGATAAAATTAAATATTCATTTAAGATGAAAGCTCAAAGCAAAATAAGAAAAAGAGAAAACTACCATAACCTGGTGGAACATTGTCCTTAAATAAAGTCAGGAATGAGAGAATGGTGTCACTATTTCCTTATGTCCAATATTGCACTGGAAGATTCACTGACTACTAATGTTAGTAAAGTGATGATGATATAGTATTAATGACATAAAGGTTAGATGACTGAACAAACTTACATTTTTTATACAGAACATTAGAAAATCTAAGAAGATGAACAAACTATTAATAAAATAATTATGTAAGGTTCTTGGATAGCAGACTAACATGAAAATAATTTATCTTTCTATAAATCAACAAAAATCAGTTAGGAAATATAATTTTAAAATACCATTTTAATAGCAAGAAACACATGTTACTAAGGAATCTAATTTGATCTGCAAGGCCTCTACTGAGGAAATTTCAAAACTTAACTGAAAAATGTTTAAAAACCCCAATAAACAATCTTCATTAATATAGTCAATGCTGTAAAGATGTTACCATATTTTCTGGACTATAAGACACACTCCCCCCCCCCCATATTTGGGAGGAATAATGGTTGTTAATGCTGCTATTGAGTTCTGTTTACATTTACATTGGAGAAATATTATGTTATTTGTTATTAAAATTCTTACCACATTTTTTGCTTCAAAAATTTTTTTCCTAATTTCCTCCTCTAAAACCTAGTTACATCTTATAGTCCCAAATATACAGTAATTCTTCTTAAATTTATCTGTACATTCAGTGTAATGCCAACCAAAATTTCAAGGTCTTCTGGGCAATTAATGAGCTTATCATAGCATTAATTTGTAAGAACAAAGGGGCAAGAATAGCCAAATAATTTCTGGAAAAGGAACAAGTTGGGAGAGGATATACCAGGTTGCAAAGTTTATCGTAGCCTTTGCAGCTTGTGCAGTATAGAGTCGGATTTTTCTTCAATTGCAGTAAGAAGCAATTGAGAAATATTAAGAAAAGATGATATTTGATCTGATTTTCTTTCTTGGAGACTATGGTCAATTCTTGCTTAAGTCTCAGTAATGGAGTTGTTTGTGACAGATAGAAGTTGTCATCAAGCACAGCTAGAAAATCCAAGCAAATCACAACAAAACAAAGTTTAAGAGCATCAGAGACTTAAAGCAGCCAAGACCGGAGGCTGAAGATTTCAGGACAGGAAATCCATGGGGAGGGGGGCTGAGGTTATGAATGTTGCTTTTTTTCTGGGGCCATTTAAAAAATTCTGGGCCCAAGTTTAGGGGTGAAAATATTGACTTTGCTCTAGAGGAGGCTGATTTTGGGGGAAAAGAGAAACCAGCAGGGCTTTTGTTGGTCTTGTGAGGATGAGAGAGAGAAAATTGGAGAACTGAGTAGGTCAAGATTCTGGTGAGCGGTAGAGGTGAAGGAAATTAGCTGGTGGGTATCCATTTTGTGCTTAAGCTATTTTAATTTTGAATCTGTGAGGGTCAGGAGGTTAAAAACCTAGGCTGAAAGCCTCTGGAAATGAGAGTGGACTTTTTAGTGATTGCAGTGTGCTAATGTAAAAATAGATTGGAGTTCAGAAGCCACCAGGGAAAGGCCACAGTGAACACACCAGCCTCTCCATGAAAGCCCTAGAAGTCTACACCCTTGGAACAGGGAAGGGTAGACAGAGGTAGAGCAAGCTTCACCTAAATTCTAACCTAGCCTTGACTCAATTGTGTTTGGATTCAGCTGAACAACCCCAAGTCCATCTGTTCAGCAGAGGAAAAGGAAGAATTCTCTATAGTTTGTCTTACACATATTAGGTGTTCAATAAAACCAGTCATACCAACTGTTTCTGCAACACACTGTCGTGAAACAGACTTCCAAACGTTATGGCTTAAAACAAAACCAGTTCATTATTTCTCACAATTATGTGGATCAGGTGGCTCTACTCGGCAATTTCTCTGTCATATGTAGTGTCATCAAGATTCATTGACATGGCTGCATTTCACTGGAGTTCAGTTGGGGCTGAAACAGAAAGGTGACCTCTTCTCTTCCAGGGTCTTTCCTTCTGTGATCTCTTGAGCAGGAGAACATGGATTTCTCCATACGCTGGGGAGCTTCCCAGAGAGCAAAAGCCAAAGTTGCCAGGTCTCCCGAAGCCCAAGCCCAACACTGGTGCACTATTAAGTCCCTTATTCAGAGGGAGGAGAAATAAGCTCCATTCCTTGATGGGCATAGAGGCATGGTTGTAAAGGAGGGCAGGAGTTGGTGGCGGCCATCTTTAATGGCAATGTACCATAGGAAGAAACAGCCTACTACCAAAACTAGGAGAAAACAAAACAATCTTGAAAGTAGAAGCAGACTCACAGGTGATTTGGACGCTGGAGGTTTTAGAAAGAGGTTGGGGTGTTTGAAAGTGGTGATGCCAAAGAGAGGGGAACAAAAAATATAGGAGAGAGGGAAGAGTCAGATCACGCTTGTGCTCGGCGCTACATGGTATAGAGTCAGATTTTTCTTCAACTGCAGTAGAAAGCAATTGAGAAATTTTAAGAAAAGAAGGTATTTTGATCTGATTTTCTTTGTGTAAACAGTTTGGGATAGAGTATGAACAGAAATAGGAGACTGTACTAGTTCAGAGAGAAATGACAGTAGCTTGGACACTGGGCAGGAAGGAAAAGTGAAAAAAAAAGTGCATCATTGTTATCTTTATATGTCTTTGACTATAAAATATTAGTTTCCAGTTGCATTATGCATAGTGCATTAGGGCATTAAGGGACATAATGCAATAAGTTTACTTGTTATTTATTTCTTATTCTCACCCAGGAATTTTCTTTTTATTGCTTTTAGAGAGACAGGGAGAGAGGTGAAGGGAGGGAAAAGAGACAGGGAGAGAGAAACATGGATTGGTTGCCACTCACATGCGCCCTGACTGGGGACCAAACCCACACCCAGGCACATGCCCTGACAGGGAATCAAACCTTTGACTTCTGGTTTGTGGGATAATGCCCAGCTAACTGAGCCACACTGGCCAGGATCAATACATTTATTTTTTAAATTGTTTTAAGGTAACCTGGAAGTAGAGGCATCATACTTCTTTAACTGAAGTATAACACGGGTATAGAAATATACGTATCTCAGGGGAAATTTGATGAATTACCACAAAGTGAACACACCTAGATTACCTTTTGGTACCCTCTTGTAATTGCTAACTCCTCTTGCCTCTAAAGGTAAGGTCAGGGTAAGGAGCTATCCTGACTCCACACACAAATTTCTTTTGCCTGATTTTGAACTTCATGTAAGTGGCATCATTTGATATGCTTTTATTTGGTGTCTTTCTTGTTTTGTTGCATCACAACTTTCTTTTTAACAACTTCTAAATCATCTATCCCCTTTACCCATTTCACTTTATCCTCAATCAAAGGATTTATACATTTATCCTTAAAAAGTATCTTTGTTTTGAGAACCAAAAGGCTAACGATAGAAGAGAAACATTCGTTTTAAATCACAATTCATTTGGACATTAATTAATATATTACTTCTGAGTGAGTCATCATTTTAATAATAATTAATAAGAGGAGGAGAATAGAGGCAAATGCTAATGAATGTTTCAGCTGGTGGTTGTTTGTGTAGTAGCAAATATATACTGCGTAGCAGCAGACTTGACCAAATTTATAACTCACTTCTTTCTGTCCTTTAGCCTGAGAGGGAGAGCATTCAGTGAAGAAGGGAGGGATCATCTGAGTTTAACTATAATTTATGACAAATGACTTATATCACCATATAGCAGCAATCAAATCCCGTACACAACTTTATAAACTTGAGGAGAGCTAAATTTTGTCCTTCTAAATAGAATGTTACAATTATTTTTTCTTCTTTTTGCTTACGGCAGAGCTTGTTTTCACAGGTTTCTCCTCCACACATAGAGCAGGGCTCTCCTCTTTTATAAGGGAGTGTGTTTATATAATTTCCTCTGTAAAAAAAAAGTAACTTATTGAGTTACTTAATTCAATAAGTAGCCAAATGGCTATTTATTACTCTAATTTTGTTCATTTGTTTATGTAAGTTTTTTGGTTGATCATTAAATGATGAATTTTGAAAGGAAAACAACATTTGTCCCAAATTTATGCTTATTTCTTTTGCAAAGAGAAAGTTTAAAACTGTCCTTTACAGAATATTTATAAAAGTAAGTTATATTCTTTTAAAAATATTTCTTTATTATTTTTAAAAATTTATTTTTATTGTTTTTCACGTACAGTTGTCTCCATTTTTCCCCAGCTCCTACTCCCCCGCCCACCACCCCCTTCTCCCACCCTCAATCCCACCCCTCTTTGGCTTCATTCATGGTCCATTATACATGTTCCTTGATAACTTTTCCACTTCTATCCCCTGTTATCTCCCTTGCCCCTTCCCCTCTGGTTACCATCAGTTTGTTCTTTTTTTCAATGTCTATGGTTCCATTTTGCTTGCTTGTTGGTTTTGTTGATCAGGTTCTGCTTATAAGTTAGGTCATATGGTATTTGTCTTTCACTGCCTGGCTTATTTCACTTAGCATAATGCTCTCCAGTTCCATCCATGCTGTCATGAAGGGTAGGAGCTCCTTCTTTTCTTCTGCTGCATAGTATTCCATTGTGTAAATTTAGCACAGTTTTTTGATCCACTTATTAACAGATGGGCATTTAGGTTGCTTCCAACACTTAGCTATTATAAATTGCACTTCTATGAATGTTGGGGTGCATAGATTCTTTTGAATTGGTGTTTCAGGGTTCTTAGGGTATAATCCAAGCAGTGGAATTACCAGATCAATTTTTAGGCAGTTCCATTTTTAGTGTTCTGAGGAAACCCCATATTGTTTTATGCAGTGGCCACACCAGTCTGCTTTCCCAACAACAGTGTAGTAGCGTTCCCTTTCTCCACAATCTCTCCAGCACTTGTTGTTTGTTGATTTGTTTATCATGGCCATTCTGACTGCTATAAAATGGTATCTCATTGTGGTTTTAATTTGTATCTCTCTAATGGCTAGTGATGCTGAAAATCTTTTCATATGTCTCTGGGCCATCTGTATGTCTTCCTTGGAGAAATGTCTGTTCCGGTCCTTTGCCCATTTCTTTTTTTAAACTGCTTTTTAATTTTATTTTAATTGTTGTTCAAATACAGTTTTCTGTCTTTTACTCCCATCCCAGTCCACCCCCCAGGACTCCCCCCTCCCTCCCATTTCCACCCTCCTTAGTTTTTGTCCATGTGTCCTTTATATTTGTTCCTGTGACCCCTTCCCCTTTTCCCCTGAAATTCCCTCCCCTCTCCCCTCTGGTAACTGTCAGCCTGTTTCTATTTCAATGTCTTTGGTTATATTTTGCTTGCTTGTTTGTTTTGTTGTTTAGGTTCCTGTTAAAGGTGAGGTCATATGGTATTTGTCTTTCACCACCTGGCTTATTTCATTTAGCATAATGCTTTCCAGTTCCATCCATGCTGTTGCATAGGGTAGGAGCTCCTTCTTTCTTTCTGCTGCATAGAATTCCATTGTGTATATGTACCATAGTTTTTTGATCCATTCATTTACTGATGGGCATCTAGGTTGTTTCCAGCACTTGGCTATTATAAATTGTGCTGCTATGAACATTGGGGTGCATAGGTTTTTTTGGATTGATGTTTCAGGGTTCTTAGAGTATAATCCTAGCAGTGGAATTGCTGGGTCAAAAGGCACATTCTTTTTTAGTTTTCTGAGAAAAATTCCATACTGTTTTCCATAGTGGTTGTACCAGTCTGCAATCCCACCAACAGTGTGCTAGGGTCCCCTTTTTTCCACAACCTCTCCAACACTTGTTGTTTGTTGCTTTGTTTATGATGACCATTCTGACCAGAGTGAAGTGATATCTCATTGTAGTTTTAATTTGCATCTCTCTGATAGCTAGTGATATTGAGCATCTTTTCATGTGTTTCTGGATCCTCTGTATGTCCTCTTTGGAGAAGCATCTGTTCAAGTACTTTACCCATTTTTTAATTGGGTTGCTTGTCTTTTTAGAGTGGAGTCATGTAAGTTCTTTGTATATTTTGGAGAATAAACCCTTGTCTGAGGGATCATTGGCAAATATGTTTTCCCATACGGTCGGTTCGCTTTTTATTTTAATGCTGTTTTCTTTGGCCATGCAGAAGCTTTTTATTTTGATGAGATCCCATTTGTGTATTTTTTCCTTTGTGTCCCTTATTCTAGGGGACATATCAGTAAAAATGTTGCTGTGTGAAATACCTGAGATTTTCCTGCCTATGTTCTTCTCTATGACTTTAATAGTGTTACAGCTTATATTTAAGTCTTTTATCCACCTTGAATTTATTTTTGTGTATGGTGTAAGTTGGTGCTTGAGTTTCATTTTTTTGCATGTAGCTGTCCAGTTCTCCCAGCACCATTTGTTGAAGAGACTGTCTTTATTCCATTTTATGTTGCTGTCCCTTTGTTGAATATTAATTGACCATAGAGGTCTGGGTTTATTTCTGGGTTCTCTATTCTGTTCCACAGGTCCATCTGTCTGTTTTTATGCCAGTACCAGGCTATTTTGATTACAGTGGACTTATAATATAGTTTGGTATCAGGTATTGTGATCCCTCCTACTAAGGATGGTTCAATATTCACAAATCAGTAAATGTAATACACCACATAAACAAAAGCAAAGACAAAAACACATGATCATATCAATAGAAGCAGAAAAAGCATTTGATAAGGTACAGCACCCATTTAGGATAAAAACACTCAGCAAATTGGGAAGAGAGGGAGCATTTCTCAACATAATAAAGGCCATATATGAGAGATCTACAGCCAACATCATACTCAATGGGCAAAAACTAAAAGCTTTTCTACTAAGATCAGACATAAGACAAGGCTGTCCATTTTCACCATTTCTATTCAACATAGTATTGGAAGTCCTAGCCACAGCAATCAGACAAGAAAAGGAAATAAAAGGCATCCAAATCAGAAAGGAGGAAACAAAACTGTCACTATTTGCAGATAACATGATAGTGTACATAGAAAATCCTACAGACTCCACCCAAAAACTGCTTGAACTAATAAATGAATTTGGCAAAAGAGTGGGATACAAAGTCAATATCCAGAAATCAAAGGCATTTTTGTATACCAATAATGAAACAGTAAAAGCAGAAATCAAGAAAAAAAATCCCATTCGATATAGCAAAAAGAAAAATAAAATACCTAGGAATAAACTTAACCAAAGAGGTAAAAGACCTGTATGCAGAAAATTATACAACACTGAAGAAAGAAATCAAGGAAGACACAAACAAATGGAAACATGTACCGCGTTCATGGGCTGGAAGAATTAATATCATCAAAATGTCCATACTGCCCAAAGCAATTTACAGATTCAATGCAATACCTATTAATGGCATATTTCACAGACATAGAGCAAAAACTTCAAAAATTTATATGGGACCATAAATGACCCTGAATAGCTGGTGCACTTTGCTCATTTCTTAATTGGATTGTTTGTCTTCCTGGAGTGGAGTCATGCGAGTTCTTTATATATTTTGTAAATCAAACCCTTGTCCAAGCTATCATTTGAAAGTATATTTTCCTATATGGTTGGTTCCCCTTTCATTTTGCTGATGTTTTCTTTAGCTGTGCAGCTTTTTATTTTGATGAAGTCTCATTTGTTTATTCTTTCCTTTATGTCTCTTGCTCTAGGAGACACATCAGTAAAAATATTACTGCACTGAATATCTGAGATCTTCCTGTCCGTGTTCTTCTATGGGACTTTTATGGTTGTTGTGACTTATATTTAGGTCTGTTTATTCACCTTGAGTTTATTTTTGTGTGTGGTAGAAGTTGGTGGTCATTTCATTTTTTTGTATGTAGCTGTTCAGATCTCCCAACATCATTTGTTGAAGGTGCTATTTTTACTCCATTTCATGCTTCTGCTCACTTTGTCAAATATTAATTGGCCATAGAGACTTGGGTTTGTTTCTGGACTCTCTATTCTGTTCCATTGATCTATGTGTCTATTCTTATGTCAGTACCGGAGCATTTTGATTACTGTGGCCTTGTAATATAGCTTGATGTCAGGTATGGTGATCCCTCCTACTTTATTCTTCTTTCTCAAAATTTCTGCAGCTATTCCAGGTTGTTTATGGTTCCACATAAATTTTTGAAATGCTTGTTCTATATCTGTGAAATATGTCATTGGTATTTTAATAGGGATTGCATTGAATCTATAAATTGCTTTGGATAGTACGGACATTTTGATGATGTTAATTCTTCCAATCCATGTACATGGTATATGCTTCCATTTGTTTGTGTCTTCCTTAATTTCTTTCTTCAGTATTGTGTGATTTTCTGAGTACAGATCTTTTGCTTCCTTGATTAGGTTTATTCCTAGGTTTATTTTTCTTGTTGCTGTAGGAAATGGAATTTTTCCCCTTGACTTCTTTTTCTGATATTTCATTGTTGTTGTACAAACTGCCTTCGGTTTCTGAATATTGGCTTTGTATCCTCCTTATTACTTTTTTTTTTGAAAGAGAGAGAGGAAGTGAGGGGTGAGAGACACACACATCAATTTGTTTTTCATGTATTTATTTTTTGATTCTCTTATAGGCCCCGACCAGGGATCGAACCTGCAACCTTGGCATGTCTGGATGATGCTCTAACAAACTGAACTACTTGGCCAGGGCATATATTCTTGAATATTCTATAGAACACAAATTAGATGTGAACCCAGTGTAATTATGTATGTAGCAGCCACAGATTTTATTTTTACTCTAATACACTAAGACTATCATCTCTTTATTTTGTAAAGGAAGTAAGCAAAATTTAAATTGCAAATGGAAACACAATACCATAGTCCTTATCTAGTTCTGTTTGATGGTGTACCAAATAATGGTACCATTTGGTCAATCATTTGGCAGATATTATGCCTGCTTTTCAATAATATAAGCTGATACATTCTAACAAACTTGCTTTTTTTTCATCTCTGTGTCTGTGGAATATTTTAAAAAGTGTTACTTAGGGTACACAAAGCAAAACATTAATAACATTATCAGTATTCCATTAAAGAATAAGCCATGATTGATTTATCCATTCATGCGCTCATGGACATTTGGGCTGTTTCAGTTTTTTGCTGTTACATACAATACTACTATGCACCTTTGAACATTTATGTGTTTTTTTATGGACATACATTTTCATGAATATGTATCTAAGACTGGAATAAATAGATCATGTGATTGGTACATATTTAAGTTTTTGAGAACTTGCCATACTGTTTTTACAAAATAGTTGTGACACTATATACTCCCACCAGTTGTGGTTGGGAATTCTACTTCCCTCACATCTTCCTCTGGATCTGGAGTGGCCAGTCTTCAGCCATTCACATTGTTGTGTAGCAGTATTCATTGTTGTTTTAATTTGTATTTCCCTAAATGATTAATGATATTGAGGTTTTTATCATTGCTTATTTGCCATCTGCATATTTCCTTTATTAACTTTTTATCCATTTTTATTGTTTTAAGTATTTCTGATACAGAGACAGTTCCTCCTATATTCATAGTATGTCTTC
Source organism: Carollia perspicillata (assembly GCA_004027735.1). Taxonomy (NCBI): domain Eukaryota; kingdom Metazoa; phylum Chordata; class Mammalia; order Chiroptera; family Phyllostomidae; genus Carollia; species Carollia perspicillata. Next base: position 20,423 of record PVKM010008021.1, on the reverse strand, counting down.
TGATGTTTTGCAAAGACTTTATTCCAGTTTGTAGCTTATCTGTTTATTCTCTTATTATTGCCTTTGAATAGTTTTAATCTTTTTTGATGCCTCCATCTTGACTGGAAGCTGAATAGCTGTAATTTTTATTTTAATGTAATCCAACTTGTAAATTTGTTTTTTATGGATCATGCTTTTGGTGTGGTAGCTAAAAATTTTTGGCTGTTAAGGTTGCAAAGTTTTCATCCATGTTTTCTTCCACACGTTTTATAGTTCGGTTTACATTTAGGTCTAAGTTCGGTTGTGAGTTATTTTTGTAGGTTGTATTTTGTGTAGATTCAAGTTTACTTTTGTTTTTTGTAAGTGGATGACATATTGTTCCAGTAGCATTTGTTGATAAAAACTGTTTTCCACTGCAAAAATTAACCCACACATGGGTTTATTTTTGGTCTCATTATTCTGTCCACTCATCTGTTCGTCTAACTTTATATCAATATCATAATGTTGCGATTATTCTAGCTATAATAATTCTTGAAAACAATAGTGTCAGTTCTTCCAATTTGTTCCTTTTCTTAGTTATTTTGGCTATTCTAAGTCCTTTGCATATCCATATGAATTTTAGAATCAAGGTTTGTCAACTTTTATGATAAACACCTGCCAGGATATTTATTGGTATTGTATTGAATTTATAGGTCAATTTGTTGAAAAATTATATCTTAACAATATTGAGTCTTTTATCCTATTAACTGGGTATATCTCTCTATTTATTTGTGTATGTGTTAATTTCTCTCATGAATATTATGTAATTTTCATTTTATAGGTCCTTCATATCTACTGCCAGATTTATCTGTAGATAATTTATAGTTTTTGATGCTATTATAAATGATACTGTCATTTTATTTCAATTCATGATTGTTTTTTGCTAGATTATGGGCATGTAATTGCATTTTGTATTTTGACCTTGTATCCTGAAAAATTTCTAAAATTACTAATTAGTTCTAGAAGAATTTTCATAGATTCTGTTGGATTTTCTATATAGATGTATAGATCAGCAGTCAGCAAAGTATGGTCCCTAAACTAAACCTGGCTTGTGGTCTATTTTTGTGGATGTGAGCTAAAAATTGATTTTTTTATATTTGAAATGGTTATTTAAAACAATAAAAAACACAAAGATAAATGTGTAATAGAATGCATGTGTTTTGCAAAGCCTAACACTTCTACTATCTGTACTTTGCAGAAAATGTCTGGTACTTTACAGAAAATTCTGTTTACTGTTTGGCATAACATTACATGCAGGTTTTTCAAAGATGCTCCTTATTAGTTTAAGAAGTTTCCTTCTATTTCTAGTTGGCAGAGAACTTTTATTGGCAATAAATGTTCATCCTTTTCTCAGTCTAGTGAGATGATCTTTATTTTTAAGCTGATTGATGTGGTTAATTACATAGATGGATTTTAGAATGTTAAACCAGCTTTATATTCTTGGAATAAACTTCATTGGACAAGGTGTATTGTGCTTTTACCATATTATTGGATTCAATTTTAAATTTTATTTAGAATTTATGTACCTATGTTCACAAGAGACACTGCTCTATAGTTATTTTTTCATCTTACTTCTTCTTTGTAGTTTGTGTCTTTAAGGATTTGTTCACTTCATCCAAGTTGCCTGATTAACCCCATTATTATTTTTAATTGTCTTCTTCATCCCTGGTGACATTTTTTCCTCTGAAATTCACATGATCTGATGTTAACATAAACACTACAGGTTTACTTTTTACTAATGTTAGTATAGTAAAGCTTTTTCCATCCTTTTACTTTTAATGTATTTGTGTCTTTATGTTTAAAGTATATTTATTGTAGGCAGCATATAATTGGTTTTTGATTTGTTATCTTTTCTCATAATCTCTGCTTTTTCATTTGGGTATTTGTAGCATATACATGTGAGGTGAATATCGACATAGTTAAGATTAAAGCTGTCATCTTCTTATTTACTCTATTTGTTTCATTTGTTCTTTATTTTTCTTCTCTCTAAGTTATGCTTTTGTCATACTTATTTCTGTTGCTAACTGAGGGAGGAGAAGAAATACAGAAAGAGATGTACACCTTTGTCCTTCTCCATAGCAATTTTGGCATATCTCCACATTCCTTCTCCCCCTCCTCCTCCTCCTCCCCCTCCTCCTCCTCCTCCTCTTCTTCGTCTTCCTCTTCCTCTTCTCCTTCCTTCTCCTTCTTTCTTCTTCTCCTTCTTCTTTCTTCTTTTTTAACCAATCCTTGTATATTTATTCTATGCCTATGTTTTCATCTTTTGTACATTTTATTTTAATATTTTTGTTTGTTAAATGGTTGGATTGTGAATGGATTTTATCTTCTTTCTTGTACAGATCATTAGAATTAGAGTTCCAGAATTTCATTTTTGGGCCCTCCCATTAGGCTTATGTTATATTTCCAATTAGGTGTGCAATTACCAAAAAGGCAATAAAACTTATGGTATTTTCTTCTTAGAAGAATGTGCTTTTTAACAGCATTCTGAATCATTTGCTCATTCCAGTTATGTTGTATTATGTTAGGAAAGCATCTACCAACTTCTTTTGTTTTCCAATATTTAGTGTGACAATGCATTTTAGATTATCTGTTTTTTTGCCTTAATAAACAATATTCATCATTTTCACTCTAAACTAAATATTTCATGGCAGGTATAATTCTTTACACAAAGTAATAGCAATATTCTCTCACCGCTTTCTATTTCATTTGCATCATTTGATTAGCATTATAGAGGGAGATTTTATTTATTAAATATATTCTTGTCTTTTTAGTGTAAGACCCTATTTTGGAAACAATTTGTAACACTTATTTCAATATAAAATATTTTTAATAGCAAAATTACTTACGCAGGTCCATAGTCACATACAAATATTGAAGTTTCAGCTCTCCCAAGCTTAGGACAAATTGCAATTGCACAGCCAACTTTATATGAATCGGCCCAAACTACCTATAAGGAAAAAATTTTAAAATAATATAAGCCAAACAACTCTATGCCACTGTGCATGGTAGGAATAGCTATAATAGTCATGCTATAAAAATGAATATACATAAATTCTTGTTGGCTATTTTCCTTAATTTCTAATATGTAGCTTAAAACAATTTTTAAAAGGCTGTTCTCATGAGGGGTACCTAACTAATTTTCCTTCATTGATAATTCTCAGAAATCAAAAGAATATAATATATAGTGAAAATAATAATTTCTTCTAGATGATTTATGAAACATTTTTATTCTCTCCATGGGTATTTAATATGAACAATGTTAAAATCAGATATTAAAAGGGAAAGAATTATTAGCTTTTATTTGTTTTTCTCTAAATGTTCTAATTAATTTATGATCACATTTCAAATTTTGTGGTCTTAACAATATTCTTTTATCTCTGTCAAACCAAAAGAGACAGGGACTGAGACTAAGAACATATTGGGTTGGTGCAAAAAACATGCCTGCCATGGGAATGGTGAATATTTTTGTGTCATTGTAATAGCAGTTATTCAGAATAAGATTTCTATGGAAAACTAGCTATGGGGGAGAGAGGTAAGGAGGTGAAAAACTTAGTATTCTTTGGTGACAATGATATAATGGAATTTTCTCCCATTTCCCAAGTGAACAAAGGGAAAAATGTGCTGTTTTGGAAAACAAAATAACCAGGAGAATTGACACAGATTTTGATAAACACAAGTGAATTTTCTGAATCCATTTATTTTACAATTAAATTAACAAAGCATGTTGACACAATTTATAAATGGATGCATTACTCACTATTTCCCATGGCCCAGGTATAGCTGCAATCAACAGTTTTACAAAATATATTTTAATGGCTGTTTGTTTGCCTGAGGGCCAGCAAAGTGCAATAAAATCACTTTGAACAAAAAAGAGATGAGTTTTACTTCCAACCATGCTTGTGGCTTTGGAGAGTGTAGCATCAATTCCGAGCTAGCTTCCCTCTTAATAATGTGAGATTAAGCTAGATGCTTAAAATACCCCATTGCTCTTGAATGTTCCAGAAAGTTAATGAAGTATATAACTACATGTGTGTGTATATATATATTTTTAAGAAATTCATGTTTAAAAATTTGGTTCATGACTAACTGACTACACCATGAAATTTTATTTTCTTAATACACCTAAACTGTGATGTTTTTGGCTTTTGGAATGCTGAAGATAAATATTGCCTATGTATAGGTTTAAAATGTCTTCCTTTTATTAAAGGAACTAGATGTAACATTAATATGAACATTGATTGTGACTTCAGTACAAACATCTTCAGATGGTAACAGTAAGAAATTTTTATCATATTTCCTTCAGAACACTAAAAAAGATACACTAAACAACAGTTGTTGAACCAATAAGAAGAATGGACCTATTCTAAATTGTTTAAACATATATGTAAGTTAGCCAATGAGGAGTGAGCTCTGGTTTCTGCCATAATATTGCTAAGGGTCAAGGGATATTTGAAAACAGGTTATTTTTCCCTTACGGTAAAAGAGGAAACAAAGGATGTTGTGAAAGCCACGGCTCAGCCTTGATGCCATATTAGGAATATTGAATCATGCTTGTTATCAGGACACCTGATATTGGATCCCATTTGCTCAATTTCCTAGCAATAACCAAACTGTAATCTTTGTATAAAACACCTATTCTGAGAAAGATGTCCAGATTTACAGCATCCTGTTGCTGAACAAAGATTAAATGGAGTAGTAGCCTGAAAGCTGCTAATTTCCATGTTTAGTGTGCCTCTGATAAAAATGACATGCTTTCAGGCTCTCTGTTAATTCAGCTTATATAGATGAGTAAGTTTGGAGAAGAGAGCTTTTATTCTTGCTTAAATGGGCCATCCTAGGACATTAGTGCCATATCTAGGGTTAGCTTGGCTGAAATATGACTTCCATTTCTCACCAAAAACTCTCACCTGAAACAACCAAAAGAATTGGAAAAATTATAGAAATAAAGTTCTTCAATGTATTAGACATACGACAACAAAGGACAATGTCCCCTGAAAATTGGGGTGGGGAGAAGCTGTGAGCTGTACAATTGTCTCAGCTTATCGCTTTGAGAGAGTTTTCAAGTGGTGGCTGGAGGGGAAGGGGTGGTGGGAAATCAGGAGAAGCTTGATGGATTCACATAGTGGAGAGACAGTGGTGAGTCTGGGGAGACCAAGGAGGTGGGAGTTTAGTGGTGAAAATCTGACTCTGACATTACTATGGAGATCTTCAGGGGGTCCCCATCATCAATTCAGCACAGTACTAATCAGAACATGCATTTGAATAAACCACCCTCGACCTGGGAAAGAACCACCTATAAAAACTGCAGGAAAGAATACTGGGGTTTACATTGGGCCAGGAGTAGAGCCTTTCCCACTATCTAGACTGGTGGGTTTCATAATTTCTGGGAACTAGCGTAGAGTATACAGAAGAATTTGGCCTCCTTGGTGAGAGATAATTAGCACTGACTAAACATTGCCTTCATTCCACTTAATATTTTAAAAGGAACAAAAAGGATCTAACGAAGTCCAGGTAACTTAACTGTATCCCATAGGAGAATTTAAGAGTATTATAAGTATATAAATAAATCAAGTATCTGACAAGGCAAAATTTACAAAATTGGGAATATAATAAAACATACCCAATATGATAAGCAGAAAATTTTGACCTAAATCAAGAGGGAAAATGAATCTACTGAAAGTACCCCAGAACTAAAATAGATGCTAGTACTAACAGAGAAAATGTTAAAACAATTACCATAACTATCTCATATGATTGAAAAACTAGATAAAAGGTCAAGAATTTTCGGTAGTTACTGATGATATAAAAAAGACAAAATCAAATTCTAGAGAGGTAAACTTTAACATCTATGATGAAAAATAAACTAAATGTCTTTAACATTAAATTAAACATTAGAGAAGAAAATATTAGTAAATTTAAAGAAATCAGACTATCTGAAATTAATCACAGAGTTTAAAAAATTTAAGAAATTTAGAACAAAAAGAGAAGAGAACATCAATCAACCACAGGAAAACTCAGGTGGCCTTTTACCTGGTGACTGCACTCTGGGAGGAGAGAAGTGAGAGATGGTGACAGAAATATCTCATTAAACAATATCCAACATTTTTCAAAATTTGATTTAAACTATAGAGCTACAGTGCTAAGGAACTCAGTTAACTCTAACACAAAAATATGAAGAAAACTTTAGTAATGAATTGTTCAAGACTTGACACAAAGAAAAAATTTTGAAGTTAATTAAAGGAAAAAAGACACATTATATACACAGAAATAAAAGAAAGGTTGACAGTAGAATGCTTATTGGGATTAATGCATTGAGATGACAGGAGAGTAATTTTTTTAAAGATTTTATTTATTTATCTTTAGAGGGGAAGGGAAGGAGAGAGGGAAAGAAATATCAATGTATGGTTGCCTCTTGTGCATCTTTTACTGGGAACTGGCTTGCAACCCAGGCATGTGCCCAGACTGGGAATCGAACCGCAATCCTTCGGTTCGCAGGCCTGAGCTCAATCCACTGAGCTATACCAGCTAGGGTGAGAGTAATCTTTAAAGTTCAAAAAGTAAAAGCTCCATGGAATTTTATAGCCAGTAAAACTATCTTTTAAATGAAGGTGAGTTTTTAGGATACACAACAGAAACTCAAAAGAAAATGCTAAAAAACATGTCTTGTGATTGAAATGGGCATAAATAAGAACTAATCAATAAAATGTCAAATACTTACCTGTGTATAATGGCCACAAACTTTGGAACAATGTAGACTACTATAATTATAAAAAATTTTTTCATTAGACCAAGAAACAATAGCAAATTTTGGTGTAAACATACGTAATCCACCCATCCAGATATTTTCTCCAACAAATTCAAAAGTCGGATGACATTTATATGATGTTTTTAAACAGCTGTTGTGGATAAATTTGCAGTTGTTTGCCCATGCTTTTGCTGTCTTTGCTAAACCTTCATCCCAAGTCTGGAAGACAAAAATAATTTAAATTGAATAGTGCATATTTGTTTGCATTAAAGTTATTTTAATTATCGTAATCAATTAAATTTTATTTAAATTTTAATTTTAATAAAGTACAGTTTTCTTTGGCATTTATTATGTTCACCATTTGTCATTTCTTTTTAGTTGTGCTTCCAAAACCCTCTATGACCCACTCTATGACAGTTCATTTTTGGCTGTTACAGTATAAGCAGTCAGCAAATATTTGTGATTTAAATAAGTTGAAATTCACAGTCTAGTAATTCAGAAAGACATGCAAACATATCATAAGTAAACAATGAGTACCCACTTACAATTAAAAAGGAAAAATCTAGCACACTAGGAATAGAATTTCCTTAATTTGATCAAGTGTGTGTGTGTGTGTGTGTGTGTGTGTGTGTGTGTGTGTGTGTATGTGTATGGCAACCATACAGGAAGCATTAATACAAAAATGGTGAAATATTGAAAGCTTTCACTCAAGAATGGGAATGAAACAAGATGTCTCATTTATATTTAAAATTGTACTGGAGCCCTGTCTGGTGTGGCTCAATGGATTGAGTGCCAGTCTGTGAACCAAACGGACACTGATTGGATTTCCAGTCCAAGCACATACCTGGGTTGCAGGCCAGGTCCCCATTAGGGGGTGTGTAAGAAGTGACCACACATCAATGTTTCTCTCCTCTTTCTCCCTCTTTTCCCCTCCCTCAATAAATAAATAAAATCTTTAATAAGAACTGTACTGGATTTTAGGTAGTATAAAATACATGGGACAAAAGATATAAAATGTCTAATTGTTGTCAGTAGAAATCAGGCTCTTCCATGAAACCATGAGAAAAGGATTTTAAGTGCCTACACATGAGAGATTGTGGTGTGGCATGGTTTGTTTAGGTGGGTATAGCAGCTGCCACCCGAGTTTCTAGTTTTCCATGTTTGTCTGTCCTGTCACAGAAAAAGCCCAACCTTGTCCTTAGCAAGGGCAAAGCAAAAGCCAGAACTTCCGCTTCATATTAAAGCTTAGTCCTTTTGGAGATCACACCGTCTGCTCTGGGCTCCAGTAGATGCTACGCCCATATGGTCTTATGCTCCAGAGTGAGAGAGGACATGCGAATGCACAGAGCAAGTGGCAGTCACGAGCAAGGGAGAGACAGAGCTTCTCAGTTCTCTAGGATAATCATTAATTTGGGTTTGAGATGGACCAAGTGCTTTTTCAAAATGACCAATCAACTTCCCAAGTTTTCATAGGCTTTGGATGGGATCACACCCCTAGTTAGACTGACAGTCCTCTTTGGTCATGTACCTCCTTCGTATCATTCTGACTTCTACGGTGCATGTGCCTGCCTCCCCCTGCTATCCTCCAGGTAATCATGTATGGGAGGTGAGAAGGAAGGACTGTTAATCCCTTTGGTGGAGAAATGCTATAATCCTTTGGACTATGAAGCTGTAGCTTCTTGGTGAAGCACAAAGATACATGCTCCCCAGTTTATTCTCTTTGCACCCCTTTTATTTATTAACAATTAACTAAATAGTGATGGCAACATAATTGATTGGAATTTACCATTATTCCAATCACCATAGGAATTTATCATTATGCAGATGACAAAACTGCATAATAGAACATTCAAGTGAATGTACAAAGAAGACTGTAAAACATAAGTAAAACTATCAAGGTTGCCAGATATCAAGAAAATATAAAAGCTGTATTTCCATGTTACTCTGGAAGCAGATAGTATAAAAAATATAAAATATTTATAAATAGAATAAATGAGTGATATAAAAAGATCTTTATACTGATAACTAGAAATCATCTCTAAAAGAAAATATAAAATACTTAAATAAATCTGGAAATATATAATGTTCATGGACTGAAAGACTCAATATTGCAAAGAATATTAATCTTGCTATTTAATTCACTTTAATAAAAATCCAAGTAGAGTCTTTTGAAATTGATTATTAAGTTTATGTGGAAATTCAAATCAAAGACCTAACAATAGTTAAGACAACCTATAAAAGTAACATAAAGTGGGAAGATTTATTCTACCAAATATCAAGACACCACAAAGCTGTCTTAAGAACAATGGTACCAGCACAAGGGTAGACAAATAGCCCAATGGAGGAATGCTGAGTTCACAAACAATTTTTTACAAAAATTTTAGCTATTAATAATTGTAGCTATTAATGTAGCTATTAATGCAAGATGGTTTTAAAAAGTATTTTTATTTTAAACTAATTGTAGATTCACAATAGGTCATAAAAATAGTAGAGACGAGCCCTCTATCAATGTCACATAGTCTCCCAATTGGTTGTGTTTTATGTAACTATTAACATGATATAGCATCAATAAATAAGAAATTGACATTGGTACAATCAACAGATCATTAGATTTCAATAGTTTTACAAGCATATTTTTTTGTGTTTGTAGTTTTACTACATGTGTAAATGTGTAAATTGAAGTTACCACTGTCAAAAAATATTTGAGGACTTTTCTATTTCTTCTTTCAGTTATATCAGCCTTCTTCCCTATATTTTTAAGACATGCTGTGTGGGGCATGCAAAATGTTATTATAATTTCTTTGTGATGGAATGATCAATTTATTATTATGTAATGACACTCTGTCTCTAGGAATTTTCTTTTCTCTGAATTCTGTTTATCTATATTAATAAAGCCACTCATGCTTTCTTTTGATTATTTGCATAACATGTTTTTCTTCATCTTTTTTACTTTTAATTTATTATATCATTATTTTTAAAGTGAGTTTCTAGGTCATAAGATTTTGTTTGCTCCCTTTTGTTTATTTGTTTAGTTTTTGATAAGTTAGTGTGTAAATCTACCATTTTATTTAATCCTTCTATGTTTTTAAAGATTTTATTTATTTATTTTTAGAGAGAGGGGGAGGGAGGGAGAATGAAAGGGAGAGAAACATCAATGTGTGGTTGCCTTTCATGGGCCCCCTACTGGGGACCTAGCCCGCAACTCAGGCATGTGCCCTGACTGGGAATTGAACCTGTGACACTTTGGTTCACAGCCCAAGCTCAATCCACTGAGCTACACCAGCCAGGGCTTAATCCTTCTATTTTTTATTCCTGTTTTACTTTACCACCTTTCTGTGAGTTACTTGACCATTATTTAGAATTTCACTTTGATTCATCCATAGTGTTTTTAGGTATATATTTTTATACAGGTGTTGTAGTGGTTTCTGTAGGTATTACATAATATATATGTAACTATATACTACATAATTTATGTAACTAGTCACAAATGACTGGTGTTAGTATTTTACCAGTTTTACTGAGTGTACAAATATTACAGTAGTGTTGGGAACCGCCCTGCCTTGTTTTAGAAGCTATAAACCCCCATAGCTAAGGCTGAGTGACAGACCTTGGGACCATAAACTACTAAGGAGACAAAACTTATCTTCCTGGCAGAGGCACTGCCTCTGCCCCTTTTACTTCACCCTGCCTAGCCCCCAGTGCAAGACTGGTTAGCCACTGGCAGGTAAGATTCCTCAAAGGAGGGACAACCTAAAACAGGCAGGGTCACGGGGGCCCCCTGGGAAGGACTCGGGGGGCTATAGCAAAAGCAGGTGATAGACTCTCACCCCTTGGCTTTGGCATAGCCCGAGTCCTCATTCTGTCTGTGAGAAGTCTCCTAATCTCTTGGCTGCTTTACTTCCCCTGCCTGACTTAAGCCTGAAACAATGACAGAGGTCAGTGCAACCCTGTGCTGGAAAGTGCGGGTTCCCCAGGGAGATCGGGCCTAAGAAAGAATGCATACAATCTGTGAAATCCGTTTTGCTAAGAATACTCTTGATTTTCTGATAAGGGTTGGTGCAGGATAGGAGTTTGTTTCCCAAAGTTTTATAGCCCTTTAGCTAACTGACCCTGACTTAGAATAAGCCCTCAGAGTTCTTTGTATGTTATCTATTGTTTGATCCTTACTACCTGGCAATGACTGATGAGCTTTACCTGTATTCCTGTGCAAAATGAAACCAATAAAAGCCCATTGAGGAAAAGGATCCTGGCCCTTCTCCTTTGAGAGATCAGCCACATTTCCTCCCCAAGCAGATCATGTCTTGGTAGACTTATTCTCATCCATGGCGGTGGGGGTGGAAGGGCTCTGTGGATGGAGCCCCCTTCCCTCCGCCAGAGTAGAATCCCCTATCTGTGGTCTTGCTTTCACTTTCTTAGTTACTTGTAGTCAAATATGGTCCAAAATAAAGTGTTAAATACAAAATTCCAGAAATAAACAACTTGTAAGTTTTAAATTGCATGATGTTCTGAGTAGCTTCATGAAATCTTATGTCATCCTAAGATGTGAATCATCTCTTTGTCAGGTGTGTCCGTACTGTTCATGCTACCTGCCCATGACTCACTCAGTGGCTGTCTTGGTTTTCAGATCTACTGGTGCAGCATTGCAGTGCTTTTGTTCAAGTAACTTCTATTTTACTTAATGGCCCCAAAGTGCAAGGGTCGTAAGGCTGGCAATTGGGTATGCCAAAGAGAAGCTGTAAAGTGCTTCCTTTAAATATTGTATGCTGAAGTTGCTAAAATCTATGGTAAGAATGAATCTTCTATTTATGAAATTATGAAGAAAGAATTAGAAATGTTTGCTAATTTTGCTGTTGCATGTTGAATTCCAAAGTTAAGGCCACAGTATGTAATGAGTGCTTAGTTAAGGTGAAAAAGGCATTAAATTTATGAGTGGAAGACATGAACAGAAAACATGTGTGTGTGTGTGTGTGTGTGTGTGTGTGTGTGTGTGTGTGTGTGATGGGTCAATACTATCCACAGTTTCAATATATAGGGTTTGGTGTTATCCACAGTTTTAGACCCCCACTGAGAGTCTTGGAATGTATCTCTCACAGATAAGGGGGGGCCACTGTACTTCTATTTAGGTCCTTTTACCATTCACTCCACCAATAATACAATTGTCTTAAATGCATGTTTTAAAAATATGTCCATGCTACTCAAAGATATATATATATATATTTTTAAATGTAATCCCTATCAAAATACCAATAGCATTTTTCACAAAACTAGAAGAAATAATTATAAATTTATAGGGAATCACAAAAGACCTGAATAGACACAGTAATCTTGGGAAAGAAGAACAAAATTTGTGGTATCATGCTACCTGTTATCAAACTACACTACAAAGCTATAGTAGTCAAAACAGCATAGTACTGGCATAAAAACAGACACATAAGTCAATGGAACAAAATAGAGAGCCAAAGAATAAACCCAAGCATATATGGTCAATTAATCTATGACAAAGGAGGCAAGAATATACACAGTGGTAAAGACAGTTTATTCGATAAATGGTGTTGGGAAAATTGGCAAGATACATGCAAAAAACAAACAAAGTAGACTACCTTCTTATGACATATATAAGAATACACTCAAAATGGATTAAAGACTTAAATGTAAAACTAGAAACCATAAAACTCCCAGAAGAAATCATAGGCAGTAAACTCTCTGACATTTCACTCAGTAATAATTTTTTTTTTCTGACATACAATATCTTCTTGGAGAAAGGAAAGAACAAAATAAAAAAAAATGGGAGTACATGAAACTAACAAGATTTTGCACAGCAAAGGAAACCATCAACAAAATGAAAAGAACCATACAACTCAACAACAAAAGAACCCCAATCTAATTAAAAACTGGGCAGAGAACCGGAGTAGACACTTCTCCAAAGAGGACATATAGCTAGTCAATAAACATGTGAAAAGATGCTCAATATTACTAATCATGAAAAAAATACAAATGAAAACCACAATAAGATATCACCTCACAGTTGTCAGAATGGTTATCAACAGTATATCAACAAACAAGGTTTTGTGAGGATGTGGAGAAAAGGGAATCCTCATGCAGTGTTGGTGTAGCTGCTATGGAAAAATAGCATAGAGGTTCCTCAAAAACATGGAAAATACAACTATCTTATTACCCAGAATTCCACTTCTGTGTATTTATCCAAAGAAATCCAAAACACTAATTTGAAAAAATAAATATGAACTCCTATGTTAATTGAAGCATTATTTACAATAGCCAAGATATGGAAGCAATCTGTAAGAGACAATCATCAATAGACAATTGGGTAAAGAAGAGGTTGTGCATATATACAATTAAATATTAGCTGAAATTTTATCGTTTGAACTCATGGATGGACTTAGAGGGTATTATACTAAGTGAAGTCAGACAGAAAAAGACAAATACCATAAAATTTCACTTATACGTGGAATGTAGAGAACAAAATAAACAAAAAAACAAAATAGAAAAAATATGTCTTAAAAATCTACATACATAGGAACCATGTAAGACAATGGTATAATTTTTGCTTCAAGTGTCAACATAATTTAGAAAACATAGAGAAGAATAGTTTATTATATTTACCCATATTTTTACTCTTTGCCTTTTTGTTTCTTTGTTCCTGATGTTGCAAGAGTCCTTGTTCTATCATTATTTTACTGTTTGAAGAGCTTTTCTTTAAGTATTGTTTTAGAGTAGGTCTGCTTATGGCAAATTATCTTAGTTCCTGAATATGAGTATATCTTAATTTCACCTTCGTTCCTGAAGTTTATTTTCTCTGTGTAGACTTCTTAGATGAGTCTTCTTTGAAATTGACACTGAAATTAAAATGGAAAATGTTGTGCCACTTCCTTCTGGCACCCATGGTTTTGGATGAGAAATTTGATGACATTGAATTTGTTGTTCTCTTTTAGTTAATGTGTTATGTCTTTTCAGCTGCTTTTAAGATTTTTTTGTCTTAAGTTTATGAAGTCTTATTATATTGTATCTTGGCTTGAAATTCTTTAAGCTCATCATATTTGGTCATCTCTAAGGTTTATTGTTTATGTCTTTACCCATATTTTTTCTGCCCTTCCCCATCTTTCTCCATTCCTTCTGGAATGCCAATGCCTTGACTGTTAGATATTTTGTTATTGTCTCATAGAGCCCTAATGTTCTGTTCACTGTTTTCCAGTCCATTTTCTCTGTTGTTCAGATTTGGTATCCTATTGCTCTAGTTTTGATTCACTGATTTTTTTTCCCCTTTGTCACATTCATTCTGCTATTGAACCCATCCAGCGAGTTTTAAATTTTTATTAAGTCTTTCAGCTGAAAATTGGGCCAAGGAGGATGATGGGCAAGGAAGAACATTTTAGAAGGAGAAGATGGGGTCCACAAAACACAAGGGGCAAGTGAACTTCTACCATCCTTACTGAAAGAAATCTTCTGACCTCCAGGTTAGCAGCTCTTCATAATACGTGCTGTAAAGATTTCAGAATCGCACTGAACCAATGATGGTTGTGTGGGTTCCATTCTTCTACTTCCTGAATAGAAACATTTGTTGTAGTTGTCTTTCTACTAGCATTAAATGTTGTTTTTGTGGAGGACACACACAGTCACATGGCCAAGGGTATCCACAACCAACCCTTTTGAAAAAATTGTTGCATACCACTCAATGTTATGAGACTCTGATTCAGTAACTGAACACTATTGTGTTTTATCCTTTGAGTGAGGCCTTGGATTTGTTCTGTATATGGAAGGAAAGGAATAAAACAATATTTGATGACCACAAGAGCAGTCTGTAGTAGAGACATTTAAGGTAAGCCTACTAAGGTCACCAGACTAATTCTGGCCAGAGAGCTACAGGTGGGACTGGCATATATCACCTTTAGGTCTGATCATAAAACTCCAGTGTAGCCCTCTAACTTTCTCAATGGTGACTCTGAACAACAAATGTTGACATGAAAGAACCAAGATGTAAACAGCCTAAAGGCACTACATGGAGAACAGGTGATGTGGAGAGTAGTGTGAGTGAGATGCTAAACCCGTGTTGTTTTAAAAATTACCCATATGCTAAATGAAATAAATCAGACAGTGAAAGACAAATACTGTATGATCTCAGTTATACGTGGAATATTAAAAAACGAAATTCACGATACAGAGAACAGATTAGTGTTTGTCAGAGTCTGGGGGTGGGGAGTAGGTGAAAGGGTAAAGGTGTTCAAAATGTACAAACTTGTGATTACAAGGTAAACAAGTTTATGGCTGTAGAGTATAGCATTGTTAGTATAGTTAACTGTTCTGCAATGTACATTTGAAAGTTGCTAGTTGCTAAGAGATTTGATCTTAAAAGTTCTTGTCACAAGAAAAAAATATAACTATGTGAGGTAATGAACTTTAACTAAATTTACTGTAAACATTTTGCAATATACACAGATATTAAATCACTGCTTTATACTTTAATAAAAGGTTATATGTTAATAAAAATTAAAAAGCTTGCATGATTTCAAGGTTTATTCATTAACACATTGTTGTCCATCCTTTCTGATGTGTATAAAAATAGATATAAAATGAGGTGTCTAGTTTTCCTCAATCTACTGATGATTCAGTAGTACGTGGCAGGAGAAACACCTGTTGAAGACTTAGCTAACAGTTAGCACTTCTGTTTTCGGCCAAGATGCAGTGACAGAACTACATTTAACTTCTTACTTGAAACAATAACCATAGAATACACATGTGAAAAAGCAGTTATCGAGACCTATGACATCAGGCAATAAAGACGAGTGATTTTTGAGAGAAGGGAAACCAACAAGGTGAGTCCTATAATTGCCCAGGCCATACTGGAATACCAGAAAGGAGAGACCTCCGCCTCTAATAGCAGACTGTTGATTAATTAGCACACGCATATGAAGAATATATCCAAGGCCAGGGAATGAATTGCTCAAGAGGATAAGAGCATATTACCTAATACTTACACAGTACTGGGAATATTGCCTCTACCCACAAGCGAGATTGGAAAACCTCAGAATCTTGGGAATTATGTAGAGTACTCACTCAGAAGGATCTTTCCTTAATAGAGGGAGATAATTATCCCTAACCTCAACCACTATTTATATCCTGCCTTAAAAATTAAAACAAAAAGAATCAAATGGATCAAAATGTCAATTAACATAAATCCATGCCAGAAAAAAGATCCCCATCCTGTATGTAAAGACACACACATATTTAAGTCTAGGCAAAGATCAGCTTCAAGATTGCCTTTCTGATTCCCTTCTATCACCACCCCGCAGGAGACAGGCCAGCCAAGGTGTGATTTTTAATTAAGTGCTGAGCGAATTCATACAAATGCATCCATATAATTGATCACCGAGATGCCTCAGGATGAACCTAGTAAGATCCCAGCCCGGTTCTTTCTCACCATATGTTTCATGTTGGCCGCGGGGGGCTGAACTTTGCCACGCATTTCGTTGTGAGCAGCGACACATTCATCTATGAAACTCTCGTCTTTGATGGATGGGACAATGAGAGACAATTTACCGGCTACGAGACAGAAATTTAAAGTCCATAAGCAACTTAACTCATTCCTCAGAACCATGGCGGAACGCAAAGGATGTCCTGGCTGCACGGATCCCTAACGGCTAGGCCAATCTTCCTGGCCTCTGGGGACCACGCTCTCTGCTGGCTCCAGCCTCCTGCACTGGCTCGAGCCCAGCGCCCCGAGGGCGCAGCAACCTCAGCGGGCGGGACCGGAACCGAAGCAGAATAAACTGCAAGAGTAGCCAGCCAGAAAGCCATGGGCTACAGGAGAAAAAGCCTTGAGTGGCTCTCTGATGCAGAGTTTAGACCATCCCGAAGGCACATTCTGTGGACCTAATCCAGAATCTCTGCGTAGGGCGTCTGGATGTTAATCTAGATTGCAACTCGCAGGCAGCACTGTGTTATGTAAAGGAGGTCACCTGCGGGAAGATGTTGACAATGGACCAGGCCTGTGCAAAACCCTGTATGTTAGTTTCATAGACTCAGCTTCCTTCCTTGCGGGTTTCTTTGTTGTTGTTTAAAAAAAACTTCAACATCATATTGCCTGTTTCCTCAGAGATGGTGGATAAAGTCAGAATATACTCTATGACATAGTGTCATCCTAAATTACTATTTTGTCAAACAATGATTTAATAATTTGCTGCTTGATTTCTTATCCGAAAAGACTGTCTAGAAAGATAAAACTTAAACATGTGGGAAGTGTAGCCAATTAATTCTTCTGGACCAAAATCCTCTCGAAGTTTAAGTTTGAAACACTTATGGTTTGGGTGACTAGGAAAGTTCAAATAAAAACTGCTTTGATTGGGCTAAAATCTAGGACAAGTGCATTTACTTGCTGATTTTGCTTACATTGCAATATAAATCAACTTTATTTGGCTGAATGTTTTAAGTCCATGCTATCGCTTACATTGTTTACTTCAAAACCAGTATTTTCCTGTGACAATAAATGAAATTTTTCAGTATTTCTGTGTTTCGAATAATGTTTTATTTGATGATTTCAGGTCGTCGATAGTGCCATATAATTCAAGTGGACACATAGTTATGAGTACTGACCCTTGTAGTCAGTTAACCTCCACATGGGGGAAGGGCAGGGGACTTCGATGCAACTACTCATCACTTTTTAATAGAAAGCAGAAAATCAAGTTTTCTTGATTTTCAGTGGGAAAAATTACAAGTATCCTAACGGAAATGCTACTGAACACTAGAGAAAATATTTCTGGTTTACTCTGCTGATGGAGAACTGCACTGCATGTGACTTGAACATCACATCCATAGCACAAACCGAGCTTCTGATACTCCACATCCCAATCCTGATCCTCCCCTGGTTTTCCCCGTCTCAGCTAATGACAGCTCCATCTTTTTGATTAATTTATCAGGTCCCAAACTTTGGAGGATTTGGTCCTTTCGCAAATTCTGCTGGCTTTATATTTTCAGACCTTGGTCACTGCTTCCCATTTGAAATAGCCCCTCCTTGATTTCATGGATAATTGCAATAGCGTCTTAGTGGAACTTCCTGCTCCCACTCTTAACATCCGGTAGTCTATTCTATTCTGGCAGATAGTCTTTCATATACTTAAATATTTTGAGTGTCTTCTATGTACCAGAGATTCTTCTTGGTGCTTGGAATTACAGCCATTAAAAAAAAAAGCAAACTGCCTTTCTGGAATTCCAAGGAGACAGACAATAAATGATAAGCATAATAAATCACTTCTATAGTATGATGAAAAGGTGAAAACATCTATGGACAAAATAAATTCATGCTAAGGAGTTTTGGAACATACGCCTACCACTTCCTACTGGCTCTTTTGTGCTTTATATTTCTCCATAACCCTATCCTCACATATGATGTAATTTACTTATTTATATTGTTAGCATCTCTCCCCTCAATTGAGTGTAAGACCCATGAGTCAGGGATTCCTTTTTAATTAGTTTTTCTTACTACTGTATCCACATCATCTCAACAGAGGAGTGCAATATTTGATAAACAAATTAATAACAAATCCTTTAAGATTCCAATCAAACGTCATTTCCTTATATGAAGTCCTCTAATTAGAAGGACTCTCCTGTGATTCAATCAATTCATGTCCTGTATCTTATTACTTTATTTTCTTCTTGTATTAGTTAGGATTATGAAGAAACAGATACACTAGAACACATACTCCTACATACACACCCACACAATGATTTTGAAGAAATTGGCTCACACAATTGGAGGGGCTGGCTAGCCCAAAATCTGTAAGGCAAGCTGACAGGCTGAAAATTCAAGTAAAAGTTGATGTTAAGAACTTAAGCTGATGCCTAGAAACTCAGGCAGAATTTCTACATTGTACTGTGGAGGCAGAAGTGCACTTTCTTGGGGAAACTTCAGTCTTTGCTCTTAAATTCTTCAACTGATTGGACAAGGCCCACCAACACTATGGAGAATAATCTGCTGTATTCAAAGTCTATTGATTTAAATGTGAATCACCCCTAAAATTCATCCCCATGACACATCTAGACTGGGATTTGAACAAACAAGTAGTATCCTTATATTCAGTTTTTCTGCATCCTTTCTTTCTTCATTGCAGTTTGTTCTCTATAAACAGCAGATTACTCCTTGTAAAACATAAGGCCCTCTCTTTTCCAAACCCTCTAATAATTTCCTGTCATACTTATATATCTAAAGTTCTAGTTATGTCCTGCAAGGCACTGAAAACTTGACCATGGCTTATCTCTGGCCCCTATCCTACATTTTTCCCTGGCTCACTTTGCTTCAGCCACATCTATCAGCTTCACAAGGATGCTCTCTCCTTAGGCCTTGTACCCTTGCTGTTCCCTCTGCCTTCAGAACCCCCCTAAGTAAAGCCATACCTGATTAGACTACATCCCCTACCTATTGCTACCTGACATCATATTACTTATTTATTTATTTAATGTCCGTCACCTCTGTTAGATTGTAACCTTCGCTAGAACACTGGCTTTGTTTGCTTCACTGCTCTATGTATAGCACCTAGATCTGGTACTGATCCCTTATGCCCTCAAAAAAAATTTGTTGAATGAGTTAGTGAAGAAATGAGCACTCTTTAACTTTCCAACGATGTTGTATACAAATGTAAGCTTCTTTAGAAGCTATATTTTGTTATATACTAGTGACTCAACAAGTATTTTAAACTCAGCTTAGAAGACAATATTAAACAGGCTTATGTATTTTTACTTTTTATGACATTGGATGTATTTTCAGATAGTGGGTGTTCAGTAGATGTTTGTTGAGCTTCAAACACAAATTATTTTGATAGTGAAAATAATATAGATTAACATGGCTAATTTAATTTCATTTTGTGCATAGAGAAATTAATTGGCTTAATAACAACAGAAATTTTGTAAAGTAATGAATTGTACTGTGGCAAAAAAGTGTAATTTATATAACCAACACATAGTTCAAGATTATTGTTTTTATATAGATGTTTAACACAATACCTAGATTAGATAGATTTGTTTTATTTAGACTATATTCCTAATTGCTTAGAGAACCGTATCCAGAAACATTGAAGCAATTTAGGGGTAGTAAGTCTAAGTGCCAGAAATAGACAAAGATTTTATTTTCTGGAATATCTGCTTGTGGAATGGGCAATGTTGGTTGGGTGCTAGAATTCTGAAGGTCTTTGATAAATTTTTAAAAGTTGAAGTTTAATTTTTGTTTCATTATTACTTTTCAGTTTATTTTTGCTTTTCTTTCTGTGTAGGGATAATGAGTAGATGATTTTTATGGCATGCAGGGAAGTCATGATCTTATAACCATTAACTTTACTGTTTTTATGCTTTAAAAATATATTTGTCTTTTTATTCTGAAACTGGCTCCAACTGGAAATTTAAATACATATATGTGTTTAAGATTTTATTTATTTATCTTTAGAAGGTGAGGAAAGGAGAGAGGGAGGGAAATATCAATATATGGTTGCCTCTTGTGTGTCTCTTTGCTGGGAACTGGCCTGCAACCCAGGCATGTGCCCTGACTGGGAATTGAACTGCGATCCTTGGGTTCTCAGGCCCGCGCTCAATCCACTGAGCTACACCAGCCAGGTAAATACATATATTTTGAAGAAGGCTATCCTCACCTGAGGACATTTTT
>PVKM010008020.1:0-40016 GCA_004027735.1 Carollia perspicillata | reverse complement strand
GGCAGTGAGAGCTCAGAAAAGAAACAATGGCCTCTGCCAGCATTTCTGTCTGAGAGAAAGCTTCCCTCTACCCCTAGCTCTCACCAAGATGCCAGATAATTCATTTCATTTCCCTATGTCTCTCTGGTGCCTTTCAAACTGCTGCCTCAGCCCTGGAGCTCAGAGGGAGTGAGTCTAAGTAAGCCTGTGTATGGACCCTTTAAAAGTAACTGCCTAGGACTCTAGCAGAACTTCCATCTACCTCAACCTTAATCCTCACTGGTTTTTATAACCAGAAATTATGGGGACTTCTCTTCCTAACACTGGAACCCTGAGCTGGGGGTGCCTGTTGTGGAGCTGGACCCCTTTGTTCCTCAGGGGACCTCTGTGGCCATGACATACCTCTCAATTTTTATCTGCCACTTGTGGGTATGGGACCAACCCATTCCACATCTCCACCCCTCCTAACAGTCTTGGTGTGACTTCTTGTTTTAACTCTATAGTTGTAGGACTTCCATTCAGCCAGATTTCAGGCAGTTCTGAATGATGGAGTGTTCCGTAGTTTAGTTGTAAAAGACACCAAGAGACAGTCTTGACAATATGGTTTAGATCCTCCCAAACTTCTCCCAAATTGGAGATGTCTAAAGTATTTCAAGTAGCTAATTCTAATAATACACAAGCATAGTATACACACCATATCTGGAGTCCCCAAACTCCCTATGAGCTAATCCACACATTCATTTAAAAGGTCCCATATGAAAAAGTTTATTTTTCTTTCCTGAAGTCTTTCTTCATCTAAATATAATATGAATATTATTTGTTTCTACAAATTAAATCTGCCATTCAAAGCACAGTTTAGACTTTGGCAAATGAAACAAAAATTTCTAATTTCTTTTGTAAAAGATGTCTTTTTAATTTTAAAGAATACGAAAAGAACAATGACCTGAAATAAATTATTTATAAAAATTTCAATGCTGCATCTTTTCAAAAATATAAAAGTAGCAGAAAGCACATTTTAAAGAAACAGGACAGAGAATGTATCTTCAAAGCTATATTAAACATTTCCCAGCTTGGGAAAATTCACATACCCAATCTGGTTTCTATGAAACTTAAAAAGATCAAACAATTAGAAAGAAGCTGGGCTTGAAGGAGAAATGCTAGGGATTTTAGTAAACATCTGGTTACCATTTTAAATTGTAAGAACTAACACACTTAAGGAAGCGGTTTAGTTCCTTTGGAGTAAAAATGAGACACTGGCTTTTTGTTCTCTTTGCACAGTGGAGGGTAGAGGAAACATCAGAACAGCGAGGTCACTTGAAACTCAACTTTTATAAATAAAAAAGCTTTTTTCAAAAGCTAAAGTAAATTGAACTCAGGTCCCTGTAGTATAAACAACTCAACTGAGTTAAGGTTAAATAAACATTCCTTGAGCTCTAGTGTGCCAATTAAAGAACACATTCTATTTGGTCGTAAATACATCAGTAATTCTATAAGCACTGAGGAAAACAACAATAAACCTGAACACACAATTACCGGGTACCATAATACAATAAAATAGAATGGTACCAGTTTATAAGTTTATTTGATTCAATTTTTTTTCCAGTTTGATTAACTAAAGGCACAGAAGCACTTCTGATATTCTGCAAAACCTATTACTCGCATAATAAAAAACGTATGTCAAATGTGTTCTAGGCGAAATACTGCCAAAGCAAAACACGCTGTGCCTTTTAAATGTGACCTTTACTTTTTTGTCTTCCTGCTAAACAGTCATACACCATAGTAAACTCAGGAAAGCAGCAGGGGTGCTGGTGTGGAGCCAGAGGGGGAAAGGGAATGAGCAGAGAAGTTCATTAGGCTCTCAAGTTTTAAATTATCAGTAGAAGCATCTGCTGTAAATATGCACTACTAGCCAAAAGGGACTACTGCCAGTTCTGCCTCCAGATCCATATTTCTCAATTCCTTGCAGCCCACTCCTCTCTGTTGCCTGCAGGACACAAGACCAAAACCAAAGGCTGAAGGAAAGGAATTCCTGGAAGGATGGAGGTTTAAAATCTTGATTGCTCTCCCTCAGTCTTGGTGTGTGAATGTTACAGCACATCACAGAACTACAAATTTGAAAAGACTTTGGTAGTAAGTTGACTCTCTCTCCTGAGTAATAAAGCAACTGTCTCAGCAGCATCCCTCATCCGCTCTGTTCCAACAAAACTTCCTACTTTTTTTAGATAGGCTGTTCCATTGCTGGATAATGCTGACTGATACAACATTCATCCTTAAATTGGTCCTAGTTACACCTTCTAGAGTTACTACAAATAAATCTTATACTCAAGTATCCCATCAAACAGTGGGAATACAAAAATACTGTGGAATTACTTGCAGAGCCTCCTGGAAACGTTTTTGGTTGGAACAATCGATCGTGTCATTACTACTGCCGTTCCGTTTCTGCTGCAACTGTAGAAATATGCCCTCTTTGAGGACACATAAGTAGTTCTGGCCCAATGATAACATATATTCTGGGTCAGAGCCTCTTGAACCGCATATTATTTAGACTTTACCCTGGGAGCAAGTTTAAAATTTTTGAAAAACATTTATTCTCTCTTAGGCCACTATTTCATTCTATGAACTGGAACAATGACTTGCTAAATAGTACTGGGATGATATGAAAGACAATAATTTGATGGTGCCTCTGTCTTTTTCTTTAGAGAAATATACGTTATAAATCCTGGGTCATATGATATATTTTTTCAAAACAAGGGACGAGAAGAGCATAAAAATAAATATTTTATACTATGCTAAGTAAAGAACTAGAGAGCTTAATGTAGAGAACACGAAGGGACCTAAAAGACATGACGATGTTGGAGGTGAGCGTCCTTAATGCTTCCTATGCTCCCAAACAGCAAAGCTATATGCTCACTTTTATGTGTTCTTTACTGGAGAGCGTTCTGAGGTAACGCTATGTGTTCCATTGTGTTATAGAATATGAAACCTTTGGTGAGCCAGTTATCACCTCTAAGCAGATAGCCCACCAACACCAATGTTCATATCCTTCCCTGGCATCTGCTTACTCCAGGTTCTGCTAAACACATTCATGTGGAAAGCTCACAGCACCAGAGACTGTGTTATGTGTAGATCTAAACTCACCCACTGTCCCCGAAAGCCAACAGGCTGAATTACGCTGGTAAATGACAGGGGAGTCTTAAAAGCAAAAGAAGAGAGGAACTCCTAAATAACAGACACAAGAACTTAAAAGCTTCCTCTGTCTAGAATCATTGTGGTATGAAGTACCAGCCCTATAAACCACTGTATGGGTGGGTGTATTATTTTGGTTATAAGAGCAGATTTGAGCATGAGGAGAACATCAGTGTTCCTCTAAAGTTATATAAAAATTAAAGGCTTATCAATTAAATTTTAATGTGAATTCTCTCAGGTGGTTCACTACTTAAGAGGCCCAAATATTGGTGCACTGTTTCATCTTCATTTATTATTGTAGTCAGTGAATACTCATTGTGTGCCCCTATGTAGAAGGCATGGTTTTAAGTGATAAGCAGAAGAGACATGGTCCCTGACCTCAGGAGCTTACAGATTTGGGGGAAGTGAGGTTTTTTTCCAAGTGAAATGATCCAGAATCCTGTGTGTTGGAATTTCGGGAGCGTTTACAACACAGACCTTTCCATGAGACTGTGTAAGTTGAGACAGAGTGCCTTGAAAACACCTACAAAGTTTATATGTCCCCAAATATCCAGCAGCAGCATCCTTAGGTTACTTTGTGTGGAACCCACTTAAAATGCACCTCCCCACTAAGGAACCTTCACAATCTCCTTCTGCAGCTGGTCTGTAATAGGAGTAATGATATCTCCTCCCATTTGTGGATTCCTACAGTGTCCCAGGCACAGAACAATCCGAAATGAGTAATTTGCAGAGGAGAAAAATAAGGCTTTGGGAGGGTAACTTGCCCATGGTTATGTAACTATAAAATGGTAATACTAAGGACTGCAACCCTGGTTCTATCTTACTCTAAAGCTTATTCTTTTTAATTACCACAGTCTACTGCTTCCCCAAGAAAGCAATTTTGTGGTTAAGCTCTCCTTACTTATGGGTAATTCAAATTGCAACTTCCTAGTAGCTTCTTTTTGAATACAAATAAATGAAAGAAAAATTTGAAATGGGTTTTTCATTACAAAAGTTAAGATTGGTCTGTTGTAGATGTTTCTTTTCCATACAAACTTCAGAAACAGCTTTTGGCAAGCAGCCATTATAAATAAACCCTCAAAGTTAGACTAAATTTCAAATGATACATGGATGTGTTAGAAATTTTTTGAGTGCAAGTGAATGTAAAGGAAAATAGAAGAAAATAGAAATCTATTAAATTATACATAAGAGAGGAAATAGCCTTTTTTTCTTTTCTAATATATTTTCTACAATATTAAGTAGGGATCTGTATCTCTCGCTCTATTATCTGTTAATAGTATTTCCCAAGAACATAGTTTGGTAAATTATAGTGTCCTTATTATGGGGCAAAGATGCTGTGAGCAACATTATTTAAAATACCATTCTCCAGAATACAATATATCAAGTGTAATGTCATACAAATATCAATAAGTACTACTTATCACAGCCTTAACTCTAGCCCTCAGAAATATGCCCTCACTGTACCATGCTGGGATGTTCTTTCAGCTCATGCTGGAAGGTCGCTGTATGAACCAAGATATGATGTTCATTTATTTGCAATACAACTGTTGCTCTGGTCCTTGACCTGTTACATAACACAGTGTTATCTACTTAATAATCCCTTTGAGAAAGTTGTTTTACATGTACTACCTGGGCATGCAGAAATTTTACAGGAAGGAACTACAATGTGCCCTTCTTCCTGAGAGTAAAACTTACATCCTTTCCCTGTTGCTCCAGGGACTCAAAATCTCAAAGCCAAATTATGGTAGCTAAGATACCCAGTTTGAGCCCAATTTTTGTATTTTCATTTTAGTAATTTTACAATTACACGTTTTACTGTAAACCATCAACTCCTTTTTGAATAAGGTTTGGTATAAGTTAAAAATACCAAACTATCACAGTCCCAGACTTTGATCATCAGCTTGGTAAGGGAACAAATGACATAAAATTAGTCTAGGTATGAGAGGCAGCAAACTTTTTCTGTAAAGGATCCCACGATAAACATTTTAGGCATTGAGAGACATGCAGCCTCTGCTGCAACTAACTAGTCAGCTCCACTATTGGAGAACAGAAGTGGCACAGCCAGGACAAAAATAGATGTGTGGCTGTGTTCCAACTAAACTGTGTTATAAAGACAGGCATCAGGCTGAATTGGCCCATGGGCCTCCGATTGCCAACCCCTGGCAAGAAAATCAATAAGATCTTCCAGGTTTTGTATTTCTTCAGAAAACATTCTATGTACAATCCCCAAATTCTTAAAAACAAGAGCAATTTCAAACTCTAAGAGTGACTACTATTCTGTAGCTTTGATGGCAGTCGGCATTTGTTTTTTAGGTGAACTATATAACATATTTAATTTAAAAGTGCAAGATTTCCTCAGAAAAGTAAAAATGGATCTGCCTTTTGACCCAGCAATTCCACTGCTGGGATTATACCCTAAGAACCCAGAAACACCAATTCAAAAGAACCTATGCACCCCAATGTTCATAGCAGCACAATTTACAATAGCCAAGTACTTAAGCAACCCAGGTGCCCACCAGTAAATGAGTGGATCAAATACTGTGGTACATTTATACAACAGAATACTATGCAGCAGAAAGAAAGAAGGAGCTCCTATCCTTTGCCACAGCATGAATGGAACTAGAGAGCATTATGCTAAGTGAAATAAGCCAGGTGGTGAAAGACAAATACTATAGGATCTCACCTATAAGTCAAACCTAATCAACAAAACAAACAAGCAAGCAAGCTATAACCAGAGACACTGAAATAAAGAACAAACTGACAGTAACCAGAGGAGTGGGGGGAAGGAGATAATGGGGAAAAAATGGGAAGGGTCACTGAAGAACATGTATAAAGGACATGTGGGCAAAGCCAAAGGGGAGTAGGATCAAGGATGGGAGGTGGGGATGGGTAGGACATGCAGGGGGTAGTAGTGGGGGGAAAATGGAAACAACTGTACTTGAACGACAATAAAAAAATGAGTGCAAGAAGCATTCAAAACTGGACAGAAAATTGCTAAATATGCACTCTCCAATTTCCATTTTTAACATATGCACATAAATAATTCTATCCAATGCTAAAATCTACTGAGTCAGTCTCTTGGACCACATACTACTTGAATGTTACCATGGAATAAGTTAAAAACTTTTGGGAAACAGCTACTGTCTTTTAGACCACTATATTATTCCATGTACTAAAGCGCTGATTTACTAAATAGTACCTAGACACGAGGAAAGGGAATAATTGATTCTTCTATCTTTTCCTTTAGAGAATTATATAGATAATTCTATAGATATATTTTTCCAAATCAAGGTTTGAAGGACCATAAAAGAATATGTTTTACACTCTAAGTTTTGTAGGCCTAAATCTAAAGACAATTGTCTTTTTTGCAGTTCTCAAAATCAGCCTAAATATGAAATGCTTATAAATATCTATACAGTTAAATCTTAAATAGTAAAATGGCATTAGAGCAAGCTGACTTTTTTGCATTTTATTCCCAAAATTAACCCTAAAGATTGTTACTCCATGAACCAATAGTATAGGCCTAGGGCAGTGCTCCCCAAACTGGGCTACACATCAGAATTACTTGTTTCCATTTTTAACACATAAATTTCTGGGCCCCACTCCCAGACTACTGAACGAGAAACATATTGGCTGGGTTTTACTGTGTCTCCTCCCAGAACTCTCATGGGGGTGGACAAAGTGATTAAATTCCTACCACATCCTATTGTGAAGTAAATATCGTTACTGCCTTTAACAGATAAGAGAACTAGGGCTCAGAGAATTTTACTTGTTTAAGGTCATGTAGCCACAGCCCTATCCTTCCGGAGAGAGCCACCAACCTCTGTTATGTCACTAGAATGGAATTAACCATATTCTAATTTAGAGCCTGGGACTTCTTTGCTTGTCCATGAATGTTTACTAAATAAGTGGCAGGAAAATTAAATAAAATATAAACTCCAAAACGTCACTCCACAAGAACAGATTTTATTTAATAGTGGCATGTTGCCTGCCTGGCCTATGACCCTTTTATTGTTTTCTAATTTTTATCTATTTCTGTTCTTAAAAGTTTTCAAAAACATGGCCCAAACTGGAAAGAGGCTACCTGTGCTTCGAAGGGTGATACAGAAAGAGGTCAGCAGAAGTGATGGGGGTTGACAGGAAAGGAGAGGAAAGCAGGTGGAATGTATAGGTAGACCAGGAAAAATGCGTTTTGTGTTTTATTTCCTATGACAAGAATATATTTTATAAATGTGTCAGGTCTGCACCTGTGTACTTAGTAACTTTTGTGGGAGTACTTATATTGTTTCTAATGTAATATTCAAATTTCAGGATAGCAAACAGCAGAAACTGCAATGGTAAAGTGAAAGATGGGTGGGTAGGTTTCTAGATCATTCTGAATTGCTTCCACTTCCTCCAGGCAGAGATTAAGCTCAACTGAGCCAACATAGCGTCAGACTTTGTGCTGCTGCTCATACACTAAAATAAGCATGAGGTGAATATGTGAAATTAAAGCAAAACAAATTTTGCAAGACTCAAATTTCTAGAAGGTATTTTTTTGTAGTAAGTTCCTCAGTTTAAACATAATTTATACATTAAACTTGTAGCCATGGCAAATAAACTGCGATAAAAAGTGAGTCTTTTTCATATGTTTAGATTGCAGTCACAAAAATTTTTTATTTTTGGATTCAGTGCATATCGATCTCAGTGAAAACTGCAAACTGCAAAGTCAAGTGAAAAGCAAAAAAACCACATCTTTCTGTACTGGTGAAATTGCTGCCCTTTGCTGAGGCCTATCAGGAATAATATCTCACTATACAGAGTAAAGGAATACCAAGAAAGAGTTAGGCAATGGATGTTTCAAAAGCTGAAGGAATGTAGGGGAGAGCAGTGGAAACAGCATTTACAAATGACAAATTCTGGGGACACCATCTGTTTGTGCTCTTGCTGCTGGGCCCAGGAGCTCCTTCGGCAACTACATTCTGTTACCTTCAGGCTATCTTTGCACTTTCTTAATATTTGGAAGCTGCAAAGTAATCCTTTTTCTTGTAAAACTGACCCAAGGACATCAAGGGAGAGAGGAGACATCTTCCCTCCATTTTGCAACTGGAAACAACTGAAAATTGAAATCGGATGAAGTTGAAATGCACAGATGATCCACATTGTGCCCATACAAGGCCAGTAGCACCTCCGAGGACAGAGGGGAACACAGACATTTCGGATGACAGTGGCATTCTGCACAACTCAGGGACACAGCTCACATGTCATGCAGGTGTGGTTATATCAATACATACAGTCAACCACCTGGTTCAGTGATGGGCTCAACTATTCCCTGGGATGAGAGGCAGTTTTCTTAACATCTATTCTGATAAATGGTTTCCTTGACAATATCAGGTGTGATGTTCTAGAACTCTAGATTGGTCCATCTTATTAGAATCAACCTCGATGAGGTTTATAAAATTTGTTTCCATCCTTCTTTGATATTCCAGAACTTTCATCTTCCCTTTCGTTTTTCTCAATTGCTTCCAGAAGCCCAGTGCTCTATCTTTCCATATTATCACTTAGGGGGTAGGGACCAGCAAATGACATTCCTGAAAGCCTGTCCTCATGACCCATACTCTCCACATTTTTAATACCATTCTACTCACCAAAATGGATTTTGGGGGTCTCTAATCCCTGGGATTCTGCTAGCTATGTAGCTTACAATTTTACAGCCAATGAGGTAAAAGGTGAACATAGTAAGGAGTGATCATGGCTGAATGTTCCCCTGGCCTCTTTCTTTTTTAAAAAATATATTTTCTTGATTATGCTATTACAGTTGTCCCATTTCTCCCCTCTTTATTCCTCTCTGCCCTGTACCCCCCTCCCACCCACATTCCTGCTCCCCCTTAGTTCATGTCCATGGGTCGTACATATAAGTTCTTTGGCTTCTACATTTCCTGCACTATTCTTAACCTTCCCCTGTCTATTTTCTACCTACCATTTATGCTACTTACTCCCTGTACCTTTTCCCCCAACCTCTTCTCCCTTTTCCCACTGATAACCCTCTATGTGATCTCCATTTCTATGATTCTGTTCCTGTTCTAGTTGCTTGCTTAGTTTATTTTTGTGTTTTTTTTTTAGGTTTGGTTGCTGACAATTATGAGTTTGTTGTCATTTTACTGTTCATATTTCTTTTCTTCTTCTATTTCTTAGCTAAGTCCCTTTAACATTTCATACAATAGTGGCTTGGTGATGATGAACTCCTTTAACTTGACCTTATCTGGGAAGCACTTTATCTGCCCCTCCATTCTAAATGATGTAATACAGTAATCTTGGACGTAGATCTTTGCCTTACATGACTTCAAATACTCCTTTCCAGCCAACACTATTTCTTTTGAGAAACCCACTGATAGTCTTATTGAAACTACTTTGTAGGTAACTGTCTCCTTTTCTCTTGCTGCTTTTCAGATTCTCTCCTAATCTCTAATCTTGGATAATGTAATTATGATGTGCCTTGGTGTGTTCCTCCTTGGGTCCAACTTCTTTGAGACTGAACTTCCTGGACTTCCTGGGAGTCTATTTTCTTTGTCAGACTGAGGAAGTTCTCCTTCATTATTTTTTCAAATAAGTTTTCAATTTCTTGCTCTTACTCTTCTCCTACTGGCACCCCTATGATTTGGATGTTGGAATGCTTAAAGTTGTCCTGGAGGTTCCTAAGCTTCTCCTCATTTATTTGAATTCTTGTTTCTTCATTCTGTTCTGGCTGAATGTTTTTTTCCTCCTTCTGGTCCAAACCTTTGATTTGAGTGCCTGTTTCCTTCCCTTCACTGTTGGTTCCCTGAATATTTTTCTTTATTTCACTTTTCATAGCCTTCACTTTTTCCTCTATTTTGCAACTATACTCAATCAATTCTGTGAGCATACTCATGACCAGTGTTTTGAACTGCATCGGATAGGCTGGCTATCTGTTCATCACTCTGTTGTATTTTTTTTTCTGAAGTTCTGATCTGTTCTTTCATTTGGCCCATTTTTTTTGTCTTAGCCATTTTTTTTGGGGGGGGTCTTGTAAGGGGTGGAGCCTTAGTTATTCACCAGGGCGGGGGAACCCACATCACTGCATTGTGGTGCAGTATGTGGGAGAGAAGTCCAAGAGAGAACAATGCTACTTGCTCGGCTCTCAACCACCTTTCAGTCACTTCTTCCTCTACCCACAAGCAAATTGAGCCTTTCCGGTGCTAATTCCTGGGTGGGTGGTTTTGTGTACATTCTATGACCCTGTGGGTCTCTCCAATGAGGCTGGGAGTTTCTGCTGCTACAACCCACACAGTTTTTTCAGTCATAAGTTTTTAGGCTTTATTTACCTGCTTTGGAGCCCTGGGTTGCGCAGTCTGTCTTGCTCCCCATTTGCTCCTCCCAGTTTATCTGCACAGAAATGTGGGACTGCCCACTCTGCCAGCCACCACCTTGCCTGCCCCAGTCCTCCAGCCACAGCTTTGCCATGTGTCCTCTCCACCCTGCTTGCCCATCCCCACCCCTCCTCCTGGTCTGCAGTGAATATTTCTTCTTTAACCCCTTGTTGTCAGACTTTCATACAGTTCCATTTTCTGGCAGTTCTGGTCACGTTTTGTTTTTAAATTTGTTATTGTCCTTCTTTTGGTTGTGTGAGGAAGCAAAGTATATCTACCTATGCCTCTGCCTCGGCCAGAAGTCCAAATTTTCCCCCTGCCTCTTTCATTCACCAGCATAAACCTCACACATTAAAGAACAAGGGGCCACTGATGAAGAAGTACTATAATGATGGCAAGGTTGTTGAAATTTAATTGAAAAATAAATATTACTATGGTACCAGGGTCTGCATATTCTCTTCCAAAGGAAACCACAGCTGAGATCAGCAGTTGATTCAAATTGCTTTTTCTTCCCTCCTTTATAAAGAGAAAAGTGTGATTTGCTCAAGTTGAATGAGCATTCCACATCCTTGTAGATCTAATAATAATACAGTCATGCAGGATAATGGCCAAAAGTAAGACTGAGGCAGCAAGGAGGTGAAGAGGATGAGCACACAAGTGAGAGCTAGAACAAAGGGGTTCAAATCCTGCGCTTTCCTCACCCCAGGTTTAAGAAACAGGGTGAATCACTTCACCTCTTGAAACTTTAGTTTCCTCTTCTGGAATATGGGGGACAGGGTTTAATATTTCTTAATCTTAGGGTACTCAGGGGATTTTAGTGAGGATTAAATGAGATTATGAATATAGAATAGAACATAGTGTCTGTCATGGGGATAGTTGCCAAGTGTGAGCTGTTCTTGTCACTGTCCTTTTTGACTCTCGTCATCTCTTCAGCTCTCTTTTCAAATAACTTGTCGAAACACTTGTCTTTCATTTTTCACTTCAAATGAAAGAAATAAAAGTATTCGACTAGTAATAGCATGTGTGATAAATATCCACATTTCTTTCACATTTAGAGACAATCTGTAAATCACATTTAAGCTGGTTTCTTGAAACAGTTTCCAGCACATTCTACTTGCAGTCAGATGAATTGGCAATTTTCTTAAAATATGGAGCAGTGTGGTGTTGGGAAGAACATGTATTCAGGCTCATAAACATAAACATTTTTTATGTAGCATTTAAACATGAACTATGCAACTCCAAAATGCTACAAAAGCATAAACTAAATAATGTCAAGAATAAAGACATATAGCTGAAGAAAAATTGAGAGGAAGTAGAAAAGGAGCCAAATTTTTCTAAGGTTCAAGAATGCTGATCAGTGGCAAAAATTTGTTTTAGTGAATTTTTTTAGAGGAAGATAGTAGCACATTCCAGAAATTATTTAATATTCTATGTCAAGACATTCGGTAATTACTTTCCTATTCTGACCTTTTTCTAGCAGCTCCAGCCCACGGTCAGCACCAAGCCCTTCTTCAGCAATGAGCACTGTGTAGTGGAGTTGAGTGAGAATGTGCTGGTGACGCCAAAGCTCCTTTTTGCTGTAGGATGGAGGCCCATAGAGTATGGCCCTTCTGCCATGGCTGCCAAAGTGTGTCTCAATTGATTCTTCAATCTAAAAAAAGAAAGAAGGCATAAAAACACAAGAGGAAGAATTTGCACATTTCTCTTGAAGAACATCACAAATGCAAATCAAGGGCCATTCAGAAAGTTATCCTTCAAGTTCTTCTCTCAATATGACAGACTCTGAAAGGTGGACAAGGTCAAAGACAACCTCACACGCAGGAACTGAAGGTGAACTGAATTTTTCTCACTGTTACGGAAAGATGGAAATTTTAGGCCATTAAAATATAAAACTCCTAGAGGAATACTGTGACAGAGAAATATAAAGCTCAACTCTAGCTGAAAATGTAAATTAATAGCAATGCCTTTCATCTACATTGTGCTTTTATAAAGTAGTTCCAGCTGCATAACCTTATAACAGGTCTTTTAGGTAAACATGGTGGAGGAAACAGACTCGGAGAGAGAGGATGGATTTTGTCCTGGAAGGAACTGTTCAGGAAGCGGGAGAGCTGAGAAGTAATCCCAGAGCTCTTTAAAGACGTACGTTGCTACAACTTTTCTCAGGATGCAGTAAAACGAGAATGCACATCATTGAGACTGGATGGATCTTTGTGTGAAGAAAGCTACCAAAATATCATAATTTTAGGTTCTATCTTCCACAGTTTATTGTCTTCCAAATAAGTACTCCCGTATCTCACAATAATAAAAGAGAGAAAAGGTAAACAAGAAAACTGGGAATCCAAATTACTTTTAGTGAAGTTCTGAATCAAACTGTCCATTATATGGATCTAAAACACAGTAGGCACCAAATCTCTTGATACTTAAATTTCTTCATTATTTCTCATTACTGAAAGAATCAATTCCACATCTTTATCAAGGAACACAAGGCCATTCCAACTTAGACCCTATTCCCTGGGTTTCTGGTCATATCGTGCCCTTGATAATTTCCATCCCTGCGTACGCCCTGAACCTTCATATACACAACATCGTGCCTTCACCTGCTATTCCTTCCTCTCTCTCCATCCATCCATCTAGCAAACTCCAAGTCCAACATTATCCCTTTGGAAAAATTCTGTACATTTTCAAAAAAAGGAGGTAATTGAAGTACATCCTGCCATTAGCACTCATGAAATCGTGTCTCTCCCTGATGTGGGCTCTATAAGAGGTAACCTGCTTTGTCCTGGTTCTCAGTACACATCATACATATATAATAAATGAAGGTCTCTGCTAAATTAATGAGCTAGAGTACTATATCTGGATCTTTGAAGGTAAGTATGGAAAGAAGAAAGAAACATATTTAGATTGTAAACCCTCTGAAGGCAAGAAACCATATCCTGTTTTGCACTGCACACAAATTATTTCTATCTGAAACTTATAAGACAAAGCGTTGTGCAGTACAGAACACAAACTCTGGAGCCAGAATGCTGGCTTTAAATTCCCTGGCTCCACCAGCACTACGTGTCTGATCTTAGCCTTCCTCCTAAGGTGCTGTGAGAATTAAGGAGTTAATATTCGTAAATTGCTTAGAACCATGCTTGGCATACAGGAAGTATATGTGTTTTTAAAATAATAATGTATCATAAAGAGCGAAGAGTCAGGAAAAAGCTTTCTGATTCTGAGCTCTGTCTGCCACATGTTATCATAGGCACTTACTACATGTGTGATGGATATAATGGAAAAGAATAGAGCCTTACCTACTCACGCTGTTTGTACATGGGACTTCGGCAAAACATGACTGATTAGAACTTTTTCCTTGTTAAAGGATATTGCATTTTATTGGTGATGAAACTATTTAAAGTAAAGAATTTAACTGCAAATGGGGACATGATTCTCCCCCAAATCTGGTAGTACTTTGTAATGATAAAGTTGTAAGAAGGAGTACTTGAACCCAAATACAGTTTGAGCCTTTGGACACAAGAGTTAGAGGGAACCAGTAACCCACTGGAAGCCAAAATAAACAAACATGCATCTAGGTAGAAGGGGAAGACAGATGCTTCCAAATATATCAGTGTCACTCAAGCAAACCACACAGTGCCCAGAATTCCCTTCTCAGATTATTTTCTTACGTAACCACAGGATGTGTGTCTCTCTATTACAGCTGGCTCAAGTACAGCAACGATTTCACATAAAGACACTGTATTTTCAAACTTTAAGTTATTATCTAGGAAGATGCATTTCTCCTTGTCCCCCAACCAGGATCAGTTTAAGCAACAAAAAGGTGGCCCTTACCGATATGTCTTATGTAGATCATACTCTAAGTAAAGTATAAAACTGGCCACATTCTGTAATAACCTTGACATAGCTGAAATTTTAACTCACGTCTCAGACTACAGGGATTAAATAGGAAATGAGATTGTCAGTCAAAATATGTTGTATTATCCTGTCATATGAACTGCCCTGTCCTTGCAATATTTAGAACACACCATATCAGCAGAACGGCCCAATACCAAGGAGCAAGAACAGTTTTAGCAGCCCGACAACAGGTGCACACACTGCCTATGTGAAATAAAAACTATGTGAACAGTTATGTCAACCGCACCAGCAAATGCGGGATTAGAAAATGCCAAGAGCAGCACTTTGGGAAATAAAAGCTTCTGATTACTCATACAATTTTGAAGGTATATGTTTAGTGGAAAATACATTTAACCTGGACACCACTGCAACTAAACTTGAGACTTGCGAACCTACTGATGAGCATTTAGGAATTCTGGATGTTGGCAGTCTAATCTCTAAGTCACTTCCCTTTTTCCCTTCTCCTTGAGAGATCTGCAGCTATTCCCTCAGAGATCATTTTGCTGACCTACATGATAGTTGTCTTATTAACTGAACACATTTTTATTGGAAGGTCTTCCAAATCTGAAATCTTTACACCGCCTTCAAGAAAGCAAAAGATAGAGTGGTATAATAAACTACTTGGAATGTTAGATGCAGCAAGGTAGCGTAAGAACAGAGAAACATTGAAAAATAAAAAATATGAATTTGAATTCTGACTGTGCCAATTGCTCACTTCATCCACTGGGGTGTTATTACTGAATCTTTTATCAGAGTTTTCTCATAGATGTAATAACAAATCCTACTTCATGAGGTTGTATTGGGAATTGCATGAAGTTTCTATGTGAAAGTATGCAACATACTGTCTGACCAATAAATGATGTTAAATACATATGAATAAAATTGAATAATAATCAGTTATAATATATTATAACTCTTATATTAGGAATTCTATAAGCTTTTCAGTTAATATAATCAGTCCCTGTCAAGAAGAAAAAAATTCCACAATACACTATATGCTTTCATATGCCCTGATATGTTTTTCTTTGTAGTACATGTTACCTTTTAATACAAAAATATAATTATTTATTTAATATATTTACTTTTTGTCTCCACACACCATAAAAGAAGGTAAATGACAGCAAGTACTTTTATCTGTTTTGTTCACTTTTGTTTCCCCAACCTAAGAACAGTATTTGGAACATAATGGGTACATGATAAATAGTCTTTGAATGAATGAATGCAAACATCTTGTTTTCAATGTGTAACAGTCTCTGTTATAAATACTAGCATAGAATATTGGGAATAAAAAAGGGGGAAAATTTGTATTAAGAAATTTATTTCAGTAGAATTGTGAATGATAACAAGAATGACAAAAATAGAGTTAAACATTTGAGCAAAATAATGAATTTCAGTAAAAAATAAATTGAAAGCTGTATTATAAAAATACTATATTTTGCAGTCACACTTTTAAAAAGTTTTCACCAAGAATCACCGGAAAATCAAGAAATGCAGCTGTTTAAAATATAGTAGGAATCAACAATAAAACTTTTTTCTACATAATGGAAAGATTCCCAGATTTATTAAAGTAGCCATGTATCTGTGACATCTTTTGATGTTTTATAAAAATATAGTAGACCTAAGATATGTATCATATATAACTAAAAGTCAAATTGCCTTGCTGGTCTAAATTTTTGACATTTTAGAAATATTATAGAGCCTATTATTATGAATTATGTTTTAATTTTTCCACTAAAAGAATAAAAGATTTTTTCAATTGATGAAGTGTACACTTATTTTTGAGAATCCAAAAAATGAAATGGATAAAGTTTTCTAAGGTGTATGTCTTACACATTTTCTACTTAAAAATTATTTGTAACTTCAGGATGGTTTAGGAGCCACAGGTTCCCTGGAAGTGCAAACAGAGTCTCTGGACACAGCTAACTCAGCTGGATTTCAAGCCCATCATGGAATGATCACACAGTTCTCAGAACTTGCTCCATAACACTGAGCACCTTCTGACTGTACTTCCAAACTGTACATTGGGGCTAGCCCAACACTCAACATCCAGTGAAAGGCAAGTTTGCTGATTTGCGGCTCTATGTAAGATCTAAACAAATAATAAAGAAATGAAAGTAATCAAGTTTTAACCTATCAAAACTATGTATCCTCACCCCTGGCTGGGTTGTTCTGTTGGTTGGAGCATTGTCCTGTACACTAAAAAGGTTGCAGGTTCTATCCCAGGTCAGGGCACATACTAGGTTGCAGGTTCAATCCCCAGTTGAGCTCATATGGGAGGCAACTGATCGATGTTTCTGTCTCATATCGATGTTCCTCTCTCTCTCCCCGCCCAAAACCCAATGAACATATATGTGGGTGAGGATTTAAAAAAATGTATCTTCAGTGTAGTTTTGAGAAAATGACACTCACTTAAATAGCCACTGCCAAAACCCATCATCACCTATTCCTCAATCTAATTTTCCCTTTGTCATTCTTCACAATTTATAATTATCTGTAATTTGTTTAATATCTGCTTCTCCTACTAGTCTGTATGTTCCATGAGGGTCTAGACTTGTCTGCTTGGGTCACTGTACATACAGCTTACTGCCAGGTTCTGAATAAGAAGAAATGAGTGAATGAATGAATGAGCAAATGAATGAATGCATGAGTGCAAAGTATGAGTTCATTATTTGTAATCGCATGCATGCTCTTTAATTATTTTACTTACTATTTTATTATTTTATCTTATTATTTTACATGTGAAAACCCCCCTTGAAAACCTCAGTGGAGGCTTTAGCATCTTCATCTCAAGCCATAATATATCCATGACTTCTTCACCCCAATGACTATCTTCTCTACATCACTGCAAACATCCATTACAATGGCTACATCCTGGACTCTGTGATCCCCTCACAGCCCCACCTCTGAAATTATAAAATGGCCTATTTCATTTGCATGAAATCGCATGTAATCACATTCATATATTTCCAGCTCTTCTCATATGTTCCCAGAACACAAGTTCTGCAACCACCAGTCTTTCCCCCAAATGCCAGCTTTCTACCAGCTTCCTTTTCCACCTTCTTTCTCTGCAGCTCAGATTGCATGGTTCAGCATCCCAGACCCTGTCTGCCTGTTGTGTTAGATTCCCTTTCTCCACTGTACTTCCATCACATTTACATGCAAAACCTCGAGCTTGGAAGAGATGGGGATACGGCAGTAAACAAGACAGACAGCTTCTTATCAAAGAAAAGAGAAATAAGCAATTAGTTATAAGAAGTCAGGACAAGGCAGGTAAACCAGGGGGAGTGAGATGTTATGCAAACTGAGCTGTAAGACCCAAGATAGATCTCTGCAGTGAAAAGCGCCCAATTAGCCAGATTCTGGTGGGCAAAACCAATTCAGCCTTCGGGCTTCCCAGACCATTCTGCTACGTATCCCAGGTCAATTCTTTCTTACATTGTCCACAGTGACAAAACTTTTCCGCTCTCCAGCTGCCTCTTATTTCTATAAATAACTGCCTCCCCATTCATAGAGGAAATTAGCACTATTAGAAGGAAACACACTGAGTTACACAGCCTGTTTTGGCAAACCTGTAGGCTATTGACACAACGAACATTTCCTCTTTTCTTCTAATTTCCACAGAAGAAACCTGTCCTCCACTTACTTATGACCAATCGCTCTGCTTATTTTTCAGATTCCACACTCTTCCTCCCCCAGGCAAAAAACCTCTTCCCTTTGTCCACACTCAAATCATTGAGAACTTCATCTTTGGCTCCTCCTCCTGAGTCCTTAATATTCCCTCCCCTTTCTCTCCCAGTGGCTCTTTTCCAATGTTTATTCATTCATCTATTTAATATTTTTAAACACCTCCTATGTGACAGGCATAATTGCAGGCTCTGAGGTATATAACAGTGAAGAACCCTGACAAATTTCTGTCTCTCTCTGAGCTTACTTTTTAGTGGGAGGAGCAATAAACAGTGAAATCATGCAATGTAAGTTCCTGCAGAGATAAAAGGTCAAGGTAGGAGTGTTAAAGAATGACCCAGGAGCTCTTTTAGATGGCATGATGCTGTTCTTGCCTGTGTTATGAATGTTGTGTATGAAAGAAAATGAGAGGAGAAAGACAATTCTTAGAGGAAGAGAAAAGATGTGAAAAAAAATTAAAACAGAAATTCCTTGAAGGTCAGCACCGTAGGTACTTTTTATTGTGAGTGGTAAATATGGTCAGGCAAGCAACAAGAGATAACTAGCCGAGAGAATAAAAGTAGAGGTCATGCAACATTACTTATTATCATGTTAAGTAGCTAGTTGGAAACCAAAACTTAGTGAGTAAAAGTGAATCTAAAAATAATAACTTTATGTTGATCTTTCTACTTAGGTCCAACTTGATGAACTTTGATTCCTTTTACTAAATGACAGAGAAGAGGCAGATGAGAAAAACTGGACTTACTATAGGGAGGGAGGGTGTTTTTCTTGTTTTATTTTGTTTCTGAATGGGTAGGTATCCTGACAGATTCCAGAAGCCCAGACTTTTACAACCTAAGTCACAGGATTTCCCAGGAACTATATGCTACTAGGCTCCCATAATAAAAAGAAGAGGTTTCTTAAAAAAAAAAAAAAAAAAGGAAACATTCAGTGACCTGAGTGATCAAGTCATAAGAGAGAGAGAGCTGAGGCCTGTCCTAAGGAGTCATCTCATCGCACAGGAAGGAGTAAGTATAGGAAAAGCACTGGGAGTGAGATAGGGTATGTGGCAGAATAGCCATATCAATAAAATCTATAGGAACTATTGAGAAGAAGGAAAACCACCCCACACCAGGTTTATGGCTTAAACCAGCAGAGACCAGCTCGATCCAACATGGCAACTAACTTCATCTAGGTAACCGCTAGCCTGATCATATGTTCATTGTAATGCATCAGCATGCTAAACGACACTCACATAACACCATAATCAGAAATGGAAAGCCCATATAAGGACACATAATGGCCATAAAGCTCCTCCAAGAAATCTCTACCGCTTTCCTAGAAAGATCCTGAATATTCCTCCCCTTCATTGAATACTCCACCCCGGATTAAATGAAACTGTAAAGGAAGCACAAATTCAGCTAAAATGGCCACTGCGCTGTCTACAGAGTAGCCTATTCTCTATCTCACTGCTTCACTAACAAACTCACTTTCACTTTAAACTCTATGCTGGCTCGTGTTTGAATTCTTTCCTGTGTGTGCCAGGAACCTACACTGGGTCATAGACCCTCGGGTGCCCAGCCCCCTGGAACGCCTGCCTGCATCAGGAGGGCAGGCGCAGTGAGCACTGCACCGGGAGCCTGGTTTGGTTAGCAAGAGCAAAGAGAAGCAGCCGCAGGACTGTCAAATCAAATCACAAGTCATGGTCCGTGTAGCTGAGAGAGAGCTAAGTACCGAGGATGGAAGCATAACAGGCGTAGAGAAAGGTCCCAAAAAGGATTCGCTGCAAATACACTAGGTAAACCAAGAGGGAGTCGGTTAGCTGACTGTGAGAGAAAGAGAACCAGTGCAAAAGGGGAAAACAGATGAGCGCAGCAGGCCAGACCCTAGACTGGGCATCTTAGGCTAGAAAATCTATAATGATAAATAATGTCAAGTTGCCCTAGTCCACTAAGAACATCTAGAATACTGAGACAAGAGATATACTACAATGTTTGCTTATCAGAGAAGACTTCCCGTGAAATCTATAAAATATTAACCTATAATCTGAAGGTAAGCTCTGAGAATTCCTAGGTAACCTCTATATTTAATGTCCATCCTTCTCAGGCACAACCTGGAACCACGCAGTGCCTTCTAAAAGGGGTGCAGGGCCCTGGCCAGTGTGGCGCAGTTGTTAGAGCATTGTCCCATACACCAAAAAGACTGGGGGTTCAGTTCCCAGTCAGGGCACATACCTAGGTTGCAGGTTCGACACCCCATCAGGGTATGTATGGGAGGCAGCCAATGTTTTGATCTCTCTCCTGCTCACCCTCTCCTTTTCTCTCTCTTGAAAATCAATAGACATGGTTTTAAAATAAAAAGTAAAAAGGGCACAAAGTATACAGCTTATGTAACTGAAAGAAAGAGAAGAGAAAGTAAAGAAGAGCAAGTTGCAAGGCAGAAAAATAGAAAACAGGCAGACTGAACAGCTCAGTACTTCAATCATTCTGGGCGTTGCTTCAACTGTGCGCTGCTCATCCCTTCACCAGGCTGACACACACAGAGCAGGAATCTTGGAGACAGGGAAAAATTAAAAACAAAACTAAGGGCACAAGAAGAGTGATTTCTCCTCTAGTCCTGTATGGTCTCCTGCTGTGACTTCTGGCCTCCCCAGAACTGCAGCTGTTGGCTGCCTCAGTTCACCCCCACTGAAACGCTCACCCATTTCAACGAACACGGAGGAGTTTATAGTCCCTTCCTTCTCTGCTTCTCCCATTTTCTTTTCTATCTGTTTTGAAAGTTATATTAAGCATCTTTTTCAGCCTCCTCTGGAGGCTTTTCCTCCAACTAATTTTCCTTGAGACGCCACCCATGATGCACAGCTGTGGGTCATCAGCTTGCTATTTGCTGTAACTTTACAGACATAACAAACTAAACTGAGATTATAAACACAGGGGAATAGCTGGGAGATGGTAGTCACGATAGCTTCCTTCAAAGTGTCTTGACATATAAGATAAAGCTTTAAATGCAATCCAGAGAGAATGTAAATTGCTTTTTCCTTTGGTTCAATTG
Organism: Carollia perspicillata; assembly: GCA_004027735.1. Lineage (NCBI taxonomy): Eukaryota > Metazoa > Chordata > Mammalia > Chiroptera > Phyllostomidae > Carollia > Carollia perspicillata. The sequence goes on along the minus strand of PVKM010008020.1, from coordinate 18,879 downwards.
ATTTTGCTTCCTATTTTGGAGCAAACCAAAACCACTCTGGTGTCCCTCTTTCGCACCTTTTCTTTCACTCTGCCTTCCTTCTTCTCTGCCTCCTCCCTGCATACCCCCAGCCCTTCCCCACCCTCCTCAGCAACTTACACAGAGTTTAAGAGGAGGAAGAAGTTATTGTCTTTCTATTCTAAGTCCTGAGGGCATTTGCCAGTTCACCAGTAAATGTTCTCTAGCCCCCTGAATCTTACCACAGTATCAACAGTAAACAACCTCCATAATGAAGAAAGTGGAAAACCAACAACTAACAATTATGAAAAACCAAGCAGAGCACAAGGAGAAACCTTGTTCTTTTGGGAAAAAAATGTTCAAATAATGGCAAGTTTCTGTCCCCTGATGCCAAAACAACGAGTTAATTCAGCAATTCAAACTTAAAATAGTCCATGCAAAGGCAACATAAAAAAAAAAAGAGAGAGAGAACACTGAGTTCATTGCAATGTCGATACCTAAGCATCGTATAATCTACCCACTTTCATAGATGCCAGACACTCTAAGGCTAGGTTCCAGGCTTTGCCAGTAACACCCCACAACCTTCAGGGTCCTGGGTCTACCCTATTTCTCACTCTCTGGTCACTATCTCCTGACACCACTTAAGCTCCTCCTGATATACTTCACTTTTCTCAGCAAATGAGCACCAACCTTCCATCTTATTCTTCATGCTATTGTAGGGGTCAAAGGAGACTGAAACAGTGAAGATAAAAGCATTTGAAAATACAAATATAAGGCTCGTAAATATAAGGCACATTTCAATATCTCTTAAAGAAATTATCACACAGAAGAACCTCTTGACAAATTAAAATATTTGAAATTGTTAAAAGATAAACTGAAAGATATTAAAAATGTTAAGATTGTTTGCACAAAAATCAATTGGAATTGGGCAGTGTCAACCCAGAAGTGGTTAGGAGTGCTCCCCTGCACCTCTAAATCCACCACAGGAACCAGGGGAAAAACTTTATATATCAAGTGTGGAAGCAAAAAAAGGAAATTACTTCACTGCCTGTCTCTTGAGGGATTTACAGGGTTAGATTCTGGTTGCTTACCTAGGGTGCCACAATATCAGAGCCTACTCAGTCTAATGGCCTCCTTGTTAATTAAGTCAACAAAATAAATACTTAAAAAGTTTTCTTTAAAAAATTCATTTATTTATCTATTAGAGAGAGGGAAAGGGAGAAAAAAGAGAGAGGGAGAAACATTTATGTGAGAGAGAAACATCAGTTGGTCATCTTCCTTATGCATACTCAACCAGGGACTGAGCCCACGACCCAGGCACGTGCCCTCACCAGGAATTCAACCGGCTACCTTTTCACTTTGCAGATGACTGAGTCACACCAGCCATTTCAAAAAGACCTGAATCATGTGATTTCACAAGGGGTGCCAAATTAAAGTAGAATATGAAAAAAGCTAGTGTTTGTATATTAGGGGCAATAAAGCATTTATTTTATTTTATCTATAATTTTATTATTCTATTACAATTTACATTCAGTGTTACTTTGTATTAGTTTCAAGTGTACAGAACAGTGGTCAGACAATCACATAATTCACAAGTGATCCCCCCGTATTTCCAGTACCTAACGGGCACCGTACATGTTATTATAATATTATTGACTACATTCCCTATGCTGTACTTTACATCCCCATGACGATTTTTACAGTTTTTAAGTAGATTTTATTGATTATGCTACTACATTTGTCCCAACTTTTCCCCCTTTGCTGTCCTCTGCCTGGTACCCTCATGTTCGTGTCCATGGGTCATTCGTATAAGTTCTTTGGCTTCTCCATTTCCAATACTATTCTTAATATCCCCTGTGTATTCTGAGCCTACCAATCATGCCTTTTAATCCCTGAACCTTTTCCCACATTCTCCCCTTCCCCCTCCCCACTGCTAGCCCTCCATGTGGTCTCCATTTGTATGATTCTGTTCTTGTTCCTAGTTGTCTGACTAGCTTGTTTTTGGTTTTGCTTTTGCTTTACTTTTTCTTAGATTCGATTGTTAATATTTATGAGTTTGTTGTCATTTTACTATTCAAAGTTTTGATTTTCTTCTTTTTCTTAGATAAGTCTTTTTAACATTTCATATATGAGCTTGGTGATGATGAACTCCTTTAACTTGACCTTACCTGGGAAGTGCTTTATCTGCCTTTCCATTCTAAATGGTAGCTTTGCTGGATAGAGTAATGTAGGTCCTTGCTTTTCATAACTTTGAATACTTCTTGCCAATCCTTTCTTGCCTGTAAAGCTTCTTTTGAGAAATCAGCTGGTAGTCTTATGGGCACTCCTTTGTGTTGGCGCGCTCAACACACTCCCCAGGTGTTCCTCCTAATTTTTATCTACCACAGGTGAATGTGGGACTTTCTGGTCAACTGGCCACCACCACCACTCTTCGCCAGCTCACCTGGTCCTCTCTGCCCCAGCTCTCCATCTCCACCCCTCCTGCCCATCTGGATGAATATTTCTTCTTTAAATCCTTGGTTGTCAGACTACCCTACAGCTCGATTTTCTGGAAGTTCTGGTTGTACTTTGTTTTGAGATTAATTGTGATCCTTATGGTTGCGTGAGGAGGTGAAGCATGTCTACTTACACCTCCAGTTTGGCCAGAAGTCCCCATGACTATTTTGTAACTACCAGTTTGTACTTCTTAATCCCTTCACCTTTAGGAACAATAAAGGTAAAAACAATTATTACCAAACTCTGGTGCTCGAGTTCCTATTATGTTACCATCCTGTGGTGGTGACTGTGGTGGTAGGGATGAGGAGATGGGGGAACATGACAGTGATGATGCTTTGGTTCCAGGTACAGCTGGAGGCCAAAGTTCTCTCCTCTGCACATGCATTGGCTGCATGACAAGTAGTTTTGGTCTGTTGTCTCTAAAAAGCAACTCAGTATCTGGTTAAATAGGATAGGAACATTTTGAGCTGGGTCTGAGGTTACACGATCAGTGGATCACCATCTCTACTATTCTCTGATAAAAATCCAGTGTTAGAGCAAATATATCATATGAAAAAATGGCCATTTATGCTATGTATACTATGAATATACTTCTTAAGTTTGGGTGCTAGAATAATAAAAATTAGGCAGTTTGTTAACTACACAACTAAATATGATTTAATTTTATACTTTGTTATAATGTTGTATTAAAAAATTCAACTTGAAACATAAAAAGTCCTTCATTACATTTCCTGTTTTGGCTTAGAAAATATGGTCACCACTGTCCAGTCTTAGGACCTTTGAAAGTGTTCACCCATTAAGTTGATGAACCTCCCATTTCCAGTTCCACTTCATTCTTCATTCTCTTCTCTTTGCTCTCCCTACAAGGCTTGCTGCTCATCCCCCCCATTACCTTTTCTGCCCTGTCATGACTTCAGCACTCCTCTGAGCCCGAGGTCTTCCCTGAATTTCACCACTGCACACACTCAGACCCTGAGCTTCCGCAGTAGGCCATCAAGAAAGAATCTGGGGTGGCCAGCCTGGAATCTCTTTCAGTACCATCACGAACATGCCTTATACTGGACAGAGAGTCTAGCCAAATAAAACAACTCTGGACATAACGTCCAGGCACTGAGTAGGGGATTAAGATTTCCCATCCACTGACTATCCAGTCACCACATCCACAGCTCTCCCCCATCCTCCCAGGGAGGAGGATGGATTCCTAAATCCACTTCAAGTGTCTAATTTGTCAATCCCATGCACATAGCACATCTGGCTCCTGTCTTCTCCCCTCAGTGTTCATATCCCTATACCAATAAATTCATCTGGATTCCCTCCAGAAATGCAGGGTCCCCAGGAACTGTACAGATGGGTGAGGATAAAAGCCAACATCCTCCATACAGGAGGCCCCACAGCTCCAGGGCAGCAAAAGTTAGCTCCAGTTCTTGGTTGAATGAAAAGGTACAGGATAGAGGTACACATCTCACAAACCCCCATCCTACCCACTTGAGGGTCAAAGTGTTAAGAAGAATGGGGAAGAGAGTGTGAAAGATTCAGATACTACCTGGTGTAAAAGAACACCCTGCCTTATACCAAATTTTACAGCAAGTTTCCTCAAGTACACATTTCCTTCTTAGCACTTACTCTGAATTTTTGTTTACTTTGAGTACCCTTGTAGCTGCTCGCTTTCCATGGCTTCCTCATCTCTTCCCTTCAGCCTGCTGGCCAGCACTAATACACAACTTTGGCTCTCCTTGGTGATTCCCCTGGGTAACATTTTTCCCAGCCTAAGCCCTAAGAATCCTAGAAGCCTCCACCCAGTCTTTCCTGATCCTGCTCATGTTGCCAGATGTTGCACTGTTACGCCAACACATAACACAACTCCACATACCCCTTTCAAACTCTGTTTTAGAGCTCTCAAAACTACACACTCAATCTAGAATGTTTACATATTTGATGGCCAACTTTTTGCTTTAAAAACAAAAAATTGGCAGGATGACAATACCTAGTAATAGCACAACATAAGCACTATGTCTAAAGGAAAGGATGAAACATCATCCAATACTGTTATCAAATTTGGAATTCCTTGAACTCTGTAATTCTTCCATTAAAGGATGAATTATTGCAGAATAGAATTTGGATTTCTTCTATGACTATCTAAAACATGAGTTCCGTTCCTGGAAATCCAGTTTATTCTTAAAATATCCAGCTGAGAGGCCTCAGAGGCAAAGCCTAAAGAAGAAACCCCCGTCTCACCTAACACCACAGATTGCTTTGGTCTTCTCAGGAAAGCAGGAGGTAAGGACATCTTGTAAATGGAGGAAGACCTAGATAGGACGCCGGAGTTTAAGAATCTAACTGAAAATACAAAAGAAGAATTTAAAAACTGCTGGCCACCACAGGAAGTCCTACACTGGACACACAGCATGGATTATATTAGGTCCTATTTATCCATCCCCAAACTGTTTTGTGCCAGGCATTGAGTGAGCTTGACCCCTGTCCTCATCCGACTGCCAGTAATTAGGTTTTGTTTAAATGGTAAACTTCACAGGCAGTGGTTGGTTACTTTATTATAAATGTCTGGTGACTCTGCTTAGGGATTTGCTAAGAATTGTGCTTAAGAATATGAGTACATCAATTGGCTAATGAAACATCCTCATATTTATATCACAGAAAGAGAGCTTCCTTTTAAAATATCATTACTTATAGTGAAGAGACAATTCTAGCTGCTTTAGGTTTTATTTCTGACAGAATCTATTCTCACAAATACATTTTATCTACTCTCCAGCAATCACATTTGTTGAAATCAGACATAGTATTTCTTTAGCCATTGCTTTTTTATAAGAAAAATAATCAGCTTATCTCTTTTTTCTTTATCCTTATCTACTCTTTGACTAAAAATAAAATCAACTCTGCCCCAAATATTCCTGCTTTTAAATTAGCTTCCCTGCACTAAAGTACCTACACAAATAGGTTTAGCTTGTGTATAGGAAGTTTCAAATGTGTTGTTAATGTTTTCATTCTTTACTCAGAAAAAAATGATAAAGATAGTTAATAATAAAGGGAGGAATGAGGAAAACCCCATTTAAAACTGCTTGTGCCTTCTAGGTCTGTGCACTAGGGAAGGTTTACTGCTCAGTAAGTCGACTTTCTGGTTGATACTTTTTTAAGGGTAGGTAGTTCCCGCACTGCTACAGAAAAGTTAATTTCCTGTTCCATTTGTCCTGAAGCATTTGTGAACTTTGGCTAAATTAATGCTAGATTTTCCACTAGGGAAGAACCAGGCTGAGGGCTGAAACTATTCACTTTCTACTGCTTGTTAAAGAAACAGTGAAACATCAAGAGGAAACTCAGTTGTGACAGCCCAATTTTGGATTCCTAGTGGCATTTTGAAACATAACTGTATAACTTGACATTTAAATAGCACACTATGTTATAACTTTTTAATGAAAAAGGGAGTATTCCTGGTACTCACATTTATGTTGCTAATATGCATTCTTTTTCCTCAAGAGGGGCTGCAATGAGAATATTTTTGTGATGTTATCCTTTGGGATGTGTTAAATTAATTAAACAAGGAAGTCATTAGACTAACGTGGAACTGATTCCTCATCAGTCTATATGAGGATACCAAAACCTAAGTCTAAAAATGCCTCAAAGTGATGAAATCAGAACCTAAGAATAACCAATCACAAACAGCCAACTAGGCCTTAAGTTACAGCCCATCAATAATTCTCTTGCTTTGCTTCTGCCTTTTCTGTGTAAAAGTCTCTCCCTGATCTCCTGCTGCTGTGGTACTCCTCACCACTTCTGGTTTGGTGCTGCCTGATTTGAAGAGATTTTTGCTCAAATACAGTCTTAAAATTTCCCTTTTAATAATGTTTATTCCCCTGCTTGGTATAATCTCAATATTTTCCAAAGCATTTAGTTACAGTGTCTAATTTGGTCCCATGACATCTCTACGACAGACATTTCCATCCCTATGCCACAGTCTAGGAAAATGAAACCCAATGAGTCACTTGTCCATGGTCATTCAACTCTTCGGTGTTGGAACTGGGCCCCCATTGATGCTTTTTCTTTTGGAGAGAGTGGGGCACAGCAGGATCTGCCTCAGCTACATGAACTTTTGGCAGGTGATTCAGAAGATTTCCACTACCCCAACAACATTACCAGGACCCTGGACCCTTATATTACCAGGACCCTGGAGCAATATTACTGTTTAAATCAATTCTACTTTCTCTCTGTAAGTTATTCAGTACTGTTATCAGGCTTTTTTTTTTCACTTGCCTGATTCTCCCATTCTGAATTGACCACTTTTTCCTAGATCCCTCCCTTAGTTAGAAAACACAGCAGCAGAAATCGGCTCAACTTAAGATCAGCTGTGAGGTGTGCTGTAATAAATTGGCTACAAAAAGAATTCAAGTATCAAAATTTGTAAATAATTTACACTTTATAAATCAGAGAAAATGTGTCACATTCCCACCCCTTGAACTCAAACACTTTCTTGATCCAGAGAGAAAGGAAGTATCGTGCAGAGCCCTGGAAAAATCAGTGGAATGTGTCTGCATTCGATCGCATTTAGAGCTTTCAGAGAAAAGTAACCGAAGACTGTTAGCATAGGACACGCTGACTTAAACATTTGCCTGAGCAAAAGCTGATGAAGAAAACACATAGGCCGAGGATCAAAAATATGTACTACATGTGCGTTCTTGAAACAAGGATATAACAAGCCATCTAAAGTGCTTATTTTCATGCCAGAGCTTAAACCCAGCTTCTCAGGGGCAGTCAGGGCACATTGAATGCTAACAGTGGTCAGCCACCAAGCTTGGTGTTTTCAGCCACATATCCAGTTCTCATAAGGAGAACTTAGTTAGCTCCATATTTTCAGTGAGAAAATGAAAATTTAGAAATCCAGGTAAAATTTGCCTGCATCCTGTAGCTAGTAAATGACAGCAGTAATTTGAACCAACAGGTACCAAAGTCCTTGTTTGTTCCACAACATAACTATGTTTTGTTAAACTTCTAATCCAATATACTTAAAAGGTTTGAGATTAGAAAGCCTTGCTGGAGATAGTTAGGTCTATTCTCATCAGCAATATTCAGAGTCACGGGGACTCCTGCTTAGCAAGTTGTTCTGGTTGGGATGCACTCTAGGCAAATGGAGTGCGGGGAGGCGTGTCTCTCCAGTCCCCAAGTAAAGATTAGAGATACCAGATATAGCTATATTTTAGAATACATGATTGGACCCATTCTGTACCTCCAAATCCATGTGCTCTTCTTAACAATTATTTTGGTTCATCTTTTATTTTTAATCATAAGTACTCTTAGCCTCCATTAGTGAATTTAATTGAAAAAGTTTTCTTCATTAAGATCTTTACATACAGCAAAGACTCAATTCCTATTTTATCAGTATATTCCATTTTTAACCCTGTACATAATAGGTCAAGGTGTTTTGTTTTACATTTTGAACACAGCTGACTGAGTACTGTTTATCTTGCAAATGTCCAACTTTGGTATAGTTTCTGTTAGAGACTATGAATCCTATTTTAGGACATGAGCTCATCCTTTCAGTGACCATGGCTCCCTAGAAAAAATATCCAAAGGAAACCAAAGGGAAAAATGAAACCAAAACATTTCTTCACCCCAAAAGGCCACACACTCAAAGCTGATAACAGGAAGCACTTCTTATGTCACTGGTTCCCATTTCAAAGGATTTATCTTATGTGACCTTCTAACTAGTTGCATTAGAACAAGAAACAGAATTAGTTAGAGAAAGAAGCAGAAGCTATCGTGAAAAAAAACACTATCTTGAAAAAACAAGAAAGAATGACACTTATAAACTGATTAATTCCCTGATTCATAGGAAACCTAATATAACTTGCTTAAATATGAGCTTCATCAAGGCTCCATTAAAATTTATCTAATGTAAGCAAATTTGAATTTAAAATTCTCTCTGTGTGAACAATTTTCACCCATGTGCATATTTCATTATAAAAATTTAACATAGCTCTAATCAACTATCTCCGAGAAATCTGCAGGCATTAGATGCTAACCAATTCTATGAAAGTTGTATACCGGTTAGTATGCTGACAGCATCTCCTGAGAGCCCGTCTACACGCTCTTAGCATGATTTTAAAATCGTTAGCTTCAAATATGAGGTTAGATGATGGTGACAAAAAAGCCAACAGAGATGGGAGGTAGTTAGAAAGTAGTTAGGAAAGAATGTCGTTTTTTTGTTTGTTTTAATATGGTAGGTCCTTTAGAATGTTTGTAGGATAAGGATCCCAACATGACAAAGGAGCTGATGAGCACAGGAGAGATGGATGCTAATTGAAGAAGCAGATTCAATGGAGCAAAATGGCAGGATGATTAGCATTAATCAGAAGTGCAAGAAATGGTACAGGAGTTCAAGGGACACCGACACAGGAAAACGATGAAATGCAGAACTTCAGAGTCAGCAAAGAAAAAGGGAGAAGGAGTTGCTCCTCCCATTTCATTCCCTGGCCTCTGCTCTAACGTAGGCCTTCTCTGACCCTTGAATTCATGATTCATTTATGCATTCGCTCATTGACTAGGTATTTAGTCAGTACTATATGTCAGATACTGTTTTGGCAGTGAGGATGTAGCAGTAAGTGAAAAAAAGTCCTTGTTCTTAAAGAGCTTATATTCTGTGCAACAAGGCAGACAGAACATATACAGGGTGGACTTACAGTTGTTCGTATGGAAAATAACATGATAATTAATAAATAAGAGTACATGAATAAACTGTGTTTCACATGCTCACAACTGTGAGCTACTTTTGCCCCAACCTGTGTGTACATTTGTTCAAGGTCCCAAATCTTCACATCTTAACCTCTTTCTCCTCTTGCCCCCCAACTATGTCTACATCCGCAGCTGTAGCATATTATCTTCCCAACATCTCGATCTAAAAAAAAAAAGGAATTCAGCCCAAACTGAAGACCTTGCCTACAGATAGGCAGACCTGACTCGGAAGTAACATATCAGCCCCCTGTAAATTCTGTCCTGATTCTGATGGTTCATTTTCCTGGGAAGATGCATCAGCTTAGGGGCTGGCAGACAGGAAAAGAAAACCAACAAGAAAACCAAGTACTTACGTTCACTGCAACAATTATTTACTGCTCACCTGCTCTGTGGAAACAACATGTTAGGATCTGTAGGGATTACAGAAATGGGTAAATCCTCAAGGATATTAAATCGTAATTGTTCTGATACTTAATATTCAATGAGCACTTTCTATCTGCCAGATACTTTAAGTGCTTCACATGATTTCATTTAAGCCCCATGTTAGCCTTGTAAGGTAGGTGAAAATATACCCAGTTTCAGGTGAGCAACCAAAATCCTGAAGAGGTCAAGAAATGTGCCCAAGTAGTGAGGAAGCAAGTGCTGTTAATCTGACTCCAGAGCTCACGGACGGAACTATGCTGCCTCCCCAGTTTTATTCGTTTCCTTGAGCTGCTATAACAAAGTACCACTAACCGGGTGGCTTAAAGCAGCAGGAATGTATTGTCTCACAATTCTGGGGGCAATTCTGAAATCAGGTGTCAGCAGCACCATGCTCCCTCTGAAAACTGCAGGGGAATTCTTCCAAGCTTCTGGGGGATTGCCAGCAATCTTCAGGGTTCCTTGACTTGCAGCTGCATGACTCCAACCTCCGTCTTTATCGTCACATGGCAGTCTCCCTGTGTCTCTGTCTTCATGTGGCTGTCTTCTTATAATACCAGTCATATGGGATTGGGTGCTCATCCTACTCCAGTGTGATCTCGTCTTAACTAATTATATCTACAACAACCATATTTCACATCACATTCTGAGGTACTGGGGGGTTAGAATTTCAATGTATACATTCATAATGCCAATGAATAGGGATAGTATGTGAAAATACAGAGGAGATAGAGAAAAGCACAAGTCTTAATCTAATCCAGTTATTGTCATCAACGTGATGTGTTATTTCAGAGACGCCCTTTTCTTTTGTAAGCTTCATTTTCTTCACTTGTAAAATAAAGACCTTGAACTTAATGATCTCCAACTTGTTTCCAGATCTAACATTCTCATGTTTATTCATTTCTAAGTAATTATAATGAAAAATAAATTTTATTAGGCATGTTTAGTATGCATCAACTTATGGAGATAAGGCCTGCCACCATGGAGGAGGTGAAATTCCACAGGTTTCAGAATGCTTTGAGAATAATCAGAAAGGTTACTAGGGGTGTCAACTAGAGCAGACTACCTGGAGGAGACTTCAGGCAGAGGTAGAGATGTTGGCATTTGGAGAACAGGGTATGGGCTGGCTTATGGATTATGTATAAAGGCAGAATGAGAGACAAGGCTGGAAAACTATCTTGGGACATGCTAGGAGCAGAAGAGATGGTTTCTACTCAACTGAGTAGTCACTCAACATTAAAACTACTGAAAGCTTTTCAGGAGCAATATTATAGGAGTTATGCACAGATGGCTTTGAATGTGAAGGTAGATTGAGGGATGACCAATTAGACTACTGAAATAGTCTAAATTGGTGACAATGAGGACACAGCATAGAGATTGTGGAGAAAGAATTTAAGACTTTAAAATATTTACTAGTTATTCTCTGGATTCATTTGGGGAGCTAGAGAAAAGCCCACTTTACAGAGCAATACACGCTTGTGCTTAGGTTATACTTACTAAAGTCACTCGGTATGATAACGGGCCAAAGGCATACCATGGTCTCAGAGAGAGGTTCAAAGTCAGAGCTAGAAAAGGAACAGCACATCTAAAGGCAGCATATAAGCCACACAGAGGAAATCTAGGTGTGGGCCATAAGCCAGGGAAATGCAGCATTCCAGTTGAGTGGGGTTGAAAAAAATGGTTCCAAATAAGGACTGTGAGCAAGGCAAGAATATTGTGGCCTTTACACAACAATGTAAATATGATTAGCACTACTGGACTGTACTTTTAAAAAATGGTGAAGAAGGTAAATTTTATATTTTGTGTTTTTATTTTGATTTAAAATTGTTCAATAGATAACAATTTTTAAAAGAAAAAATAATCTGAAAACTGTTGTTGCCTTTCTAACTTGGAGTTGTCCATGCAGATCAGTGACAGGCCTACAGATGTGGTGAGGAGACAGGCTAGACAGACTGGGTGATGGGCAAGGAATGGAGAAAGAGCAATAATTATCGAACACAATTCTAGGTTTTGAAACCTATGCATCCAGAGGAATGTGGGAAGGGTAGTGCTATTTATGGAAACAGGGCAGGAAGAGTCATTGATTTGGGCATGGAAATTTTGAGAGAAAGTTATTTGAGTTTTCAAAGCTCTTGTTACTCGCCAAATAAAAGATAACAATAAAATTGGGGAAGCACATCTAAAGGTTCAGGAGTGAGATCCAAGACACAAATATACCTGAAAGGTTATCTGTATATAAAAGGGTAAAAATTAAAAATGTGCAAAGTTGAAATAATCACCAAAAGAAAGTACAAAACAAGACAACAAAGGCCCAATAAACTAAAGTCGGGAATGTCTACTTTCAGCAGCAGACTGAGTAAAGGAACACTGAAAGGAGGCTGCCAGGTTTCTGCCTTGGTCAGAGAATAATCCTGTCATGTCATGGAAACCAAAAGGGGAGTTACAAGAAAAAGTTGTTGCCCAATAGTGTAAAATTCTTCAGAGAAGAAAAATGTAAATGGAAAATAAATTAATTTAATCTGGTAGCCAAGGAGTCACCAATTTGGACATTTCAGGAGAAAAGACCCAATTAAAAGGCATGGGTAGGGGTGGCTGGAAGTGCACCCAGAGAGAATGAGCTACAGTTTCCCTGAAGGCAAGGACAGAGAAGGAGCATATTGGGTAAGGTGGATTGCCAAGTACGGTGAAAGCTTGTTGTTTTATCAGTTACAAACATGTTTATTAGCAGAAGGTATAGTCTAAATATAAATTTGTAATGTTGTCACCCTGGCTGGTGTGGTTCAGTGGACTGAGAAACACTCTGTGAAATGAAGGGTCGCCAGTTCAAATCCCAGTGAGGGCACATGCCTGGGTTGTGGGCCACATCCCCAGTTGGGGGTATGTGAGAGGCAACCAATCTATGTTTCTTTACCGATTTCCATTTCTCATGCACATCAATGTTACACTCCCTCCCTTCTTTCCCCTCTCTCTAAAAATAAATAACATAACATAACATAACATATTGTAATATTGTAACTAACAGAGAGTAACTCTGAAATATTGTAACTAAGAGAGAGTAACACCAGAATCAGTCTGTAAAAGGTTGAAAAAGCATGTTCAAGAACCCAAGAGGAAAGGAAGATTTGGCAAAGAAGGTGTTTTAATATTTTGAAATTGCCTCCCAACTGCTCTACCTAGCTTCGATTCTACCCACTCCCATCCATCCTTCAATGTGCTTTCTGGAGTGTTCTCTCCACAACATAAAACTATTCATGCACATGTAAACTATTCAATAAATACTTAATGAATGTAGAAAATGAATAAGTAAATTAATAAATGAATGGGAAGAGGAGGAGAAAGAGTAGAGTTCTCAGTGAAATAATTACAAACACTTCATTTAAAGAAGGCAAAGCCATTTCCCAAAAGTAAGGGTACATTTTGGCATTTTCTATGGATTTTAGAAAGCAGAATTAGCATCACTATTGTATCAGACACTAGACCAGCTTGCCTCACATACCCTTCCAGTGGGTATTGCTCAGGGCATTTATTGTGGTAAGCTATGGAAACTCTTTGTACTACCTCAGCTACCTCAGACCTAGGAGCTCCTACGAACAGTTCTGATGGAAAAGGAGGGAGGTTCTGGCCAGTGAGGCTCAGTTGGTTGAAGTGTTGTCCCATAACCAAAAGGTTGCAGGTCTGATTTCTAGTCAGGACACCTACAACCCCCAGTCCAGGTGCATACAGAGGCAACTGATCGATACTTCTCTCTAACATCAACGATTCTCTCTCTAAAAGCAACGAAAATAAAATGTCATTGGGTGAGGGGGATATATAGATACACAGAGACAGAGATAGAGATAGACAGATATAAAAGGACGGAGCAGCTCACCTTTGCCCTGGCAAGACTGCACCACTGAGGCCCTGGCTCCCCAGTGGCTGCACAGAGACTCCAGGTAACACTATTTGGCTGCACAGAGACTCCAGGTAACACTATTTGGAAGTAGGATGGGACAAACTCTAGCCAACGGAAGACCAAAGAAAGGGAAAGCCAGAAGAATAATTAATTACTAGCCTTTCTTGCACACTTACCCCAGTGCCTGTTCTGATACAAAATAGTTTCACACGGTTTCTCTGGAAGTGTCTCTCAATAATGCACCCATTTGTGTTTGCTCTCCCTCTTCCTCCCGGCGCCCACACTCCTGCATTCTAGGACTGTACCATTCAATAAAGTGTTAGCATTAAGTGTGTGCCTCTGCTGCTATTGCTAGAAAAGCTCATCTAAACAAGTAATTTTTCGAAATTTTCAAATGTTAAGTATCTTGGAAGATATTTAGCAGCACATTATTAGAAGCACAAAACAAAAAAAGACATATTTGTAGTGAAAATATTAATTAATTTGCATTGGGTTAGGGTTGGGTACTGGCAAGAGTAGTTGTAAAGAAGAGTTATTGAAAGAGAATGAAGTCAAGAAGAAATGGAGAATGAACAGTCAAGCAACAAAGAAATGGTAACTCTCCTTCTAGAACATCAACAGGACATAATCAGAAACACATGGCTAGAGTAAATACGAAGTAGTCCTCAAATAGCAAAGTTTCCACTAGAGGAGCACATACTAAGGAGATTTTCTTCCATTGTTTCTGTTTATAATTTATGTGTTCCTATGTTACAAAATATGTATTAAAGTGTTAGATTCCATAAAAATAAGTAAATCTACTGAGTGACCTACTTTAGTGAAAACAACTGAAATTGTCTTTAGTTTATATATTAAGTTGATGTATTTTAAGACACATCAAATTACCAGCCAAAATTCAAACAAGTTATGTTGGGAGAAAACCCAGAAGAAATGACAAAAGTATGTCAGCTTAGCAAGGCTCCTTGGGAAGTTAAAAATGGAAAAAGAGTTAAAATTTGGCCAGAAAGAGGGAGAGTACTTCCTCACTTTGGAAAGTTGGCATATACTGTATACCATGATCTCAATCTCTACTGAAATCAGTTCTAGACATTGAACCAGAGCCCAACTGTAAAGATGTAAAGGGAACACACCTTTAAATATTACGACTTCAGAGCCCTCTGTTGCCGGGCTGATTCAGTACAAAAGGTCTTCTCTTAGAAACAACCGAAACCAAAAGACTGGAACACACTCATGGCTCCTTCATGAAAGTATGAAAACTATGATTCAAGAAATACTCCATGAGATACACTTTGGTTTCTGAAAGTACATTCCTGCAGACTCTACAGCATTTATTAAATCACTTTTTCAAATGTCCTCTGGTGGAGTCTTTAAGAATTGTTCTCCTTTTGTTTGACTTGTAAATCCAGATGCAACTTCTACTTTCTGGGGAGGCAGTTAGTTTAAAGTTTAAATGTTTTACTTTTTAGGCATTTTTCATGTGTCTTGATATTTCTTTTGGTGTGAATATCTGAAAAGAATCATGACTTTCCCCAGGGAATTGCACATACCCATACACACAATAATATTTTCCACAAAATGCTTGATTTCAGTAGACACCTTATATATCCAAGTGCTTTCTGGAATCTGTGAACCTCAGGTCAAGTCCACCTATTTTAAGTAACTTTAAAAATCACTTAAAGATGGATGGATGCAGTAAGGGAAAGCCCTAGTGACAAGCATATTTTGGTATGCTAATCAAAATAAAAACAAAATCCAAATTTTGTTTTTAGATAGCAATGCTTCTATTTATAAAAGTCCTAAAAGCTGTATTTTAGGCCGTAAGGGTCTTAAAGAAAATCTATGTAGCATCTTATCAGTTATTTTAAAATGAAGTTTAATAAGTAGGTTTTTGTGAGAATGATCTATATGTTGACCTCAAAGGCATTTCTTTCTTCACTTAAACTATCAGAAAGAATATTAATCTTCAAAACTAGATTATTATTCAATTCTCTTGTGTGTCATATATCACAAGAATAACTAATTTATACCTGATTTGAACTAACTTCCACATCTAACTTCCTTTCTACCTCTAATTTAAAAAATGGCTCTAAACCAATGGCTGGCACAAGTTAAGTTAAAAATAGAGAGTTAAGTGGCAAATGTTTGGAAATTCAGTGATCAGATCTACTGGGTTTCTGGATTGTAACTGTGAGTTTAGAATCTTGCTTATGATTAAAATATTTAAGGCTGTCAACAATTTGAAAAAAATCATCATGTATTTGTCATTTTTTTGTGAAGAAAATTCTAGAGTGAACGTTTTACACAAGCAGCCGATAAGTTTCAGATGGCTTTTAAGTAGCAGGAGATCCAAAGCTCAGATGGAATTTTCTGTGACAGCCTAGAAATAACAGTTAACATATGCCTAAGTTACAGGCAAAGGCAGGACTCATGTAAAGTCAAGTAGGGATAAGAAGGACTATACGGTAATGAATAAAAACCTTTTTGTCCGAAATTCTCAGCAAAAAATTTTAGGCACTTAAAGAGCAAAACCATTTCAACTATTTTAAAAGAAATTATATTTATTGATACTAGAAACAAACAAGAGCTTCCTTCCAAAAGTTAGTTTACACCCATCATAAATTTGAGGTACTCAAAAAAGCACAAAAATTGCAAGAGTTAAGTTAATGCTAGTATAAATGAAAAATGCATATTCTTCAATTACTTTAGAGTATTTAATAACTGATTCACACTTGCAGTTGAAGTTCATCCAGAAGTGTTTCTAAGTTATTATCTGCTATTTTTTACATCACATATTTCTTGGTTAAGATGCTTCTTGACATTATTGATAAAATAAGTCATAAAAAAGTGTGAATTTCCCTTGTTTTAACCTAATATTATTTTGTAGTTCAGTAAGTTCTAGGGTTGTGGCTTCACAAGTTATTATTAGAAGCGTTGAACTTATTTTTATTTCAAGCATCAGTCCTGCAGTAAAAACCAGGTAGATGTACCATGTCAGAATGCTGGCCCAGTGACCTGCCTGAACACCTCTGAATGTCAGTCATCTTGTCTATAAAATAATGACACTCAAACCTACCTTATCTATCTCACAGGGTTATAAGTCTGATAAGAAATCCATAAGAGTTTTTAAAGCAAGACGGTGCTGGTGCTGGAGGTGTTGGCAATAATAGTAGAAGTACTGCTGATATTTAGCGAGAAATTCTACTCAAAACAATAACCATGATCATAGGATTTACTGCAGAAATAAGAGTACTTTATGGATTCCTAAATTATCTTGCTACAATACCTGCTGTAGCATAGAAATCATTGACTTTGCTATTATGAATTTTGTCTGTGTGTTTTTCTTGTTCTCTTTTCAACTGGACTATTTTAAATGTCATCATTTCACTGACAAGCATAAAGAGAGTGGTATATTAAAACAGAAATTCTGAGTGTTTCTATGTGTTTTCACCAACAACTTGACAAGTGAGATTAGTAAAGTTAATTAGCATAATGTTAAGTATAGAACAATCTATATTTTCCTGTTTCTATAAGCAATAAAATACAGTGTGCCAGTTCTTTTAAGTGTTTCAGAAATAAATATTTGCTCTAGAAAAGTGTTCACTGATTAACTATTGATTTAACCTATTACAAATTGAAGTTTTGGAGTATCTTTGAGTCTGAAGTGGTCTGGTCACTCATATTAACTGCCCTGAGGAAAGAGACACAGATGTTTATCAAATTTTAGGAATCTTTAATTTATTTTTAATTTTTAGGTCTATGAGAATACTAATATTTTTGAAAGCATTCACATCACTCCCACTTCCTCCAAACTACTTCATTCAGCTGAAATGAAGTGAAATTCCAAGAGATGAAATGATGGCCTGGGCTTTCTGGAAGTAAGAAGTTGAAGCTAACATGTGTTTCACTGTCATAAGGTCACTCTCTGGGCTGTGTATACCCTGGCTCCCTTTCAGCCCTCATGGAAGTTAATTTTAGTTTTATAGAAAGGACAGAGAGAGGCCACTTTGCAGAAAATGTCAAGGTTAACCGATGACGGTCTTACCTTTCTGAGTTCCTGCGCATTACCAGAGAGAAGGAAGCACTGCTTGTCCACAGAGAATGCTCTCTTGCATCCGCTTGCCTGGTTTTCGGTGGGTGTGTTTGGGGCAACCCCAGGGACAGTACCTGCGAGCTTCTTCGTCCCTCGGAGTGTCAGGGTCTGGTAGAAAAGACAGACTGCCACCACCAAGCCCACCAAGAAAGGCCGGGGGCAAAGTCGCCGACGACAAAGGAACACTGGACGACAGACCATGACCAGTTCAGCCTCACTCGGCCCCTCTCCACGTTGCCGGAAAAGTCATAGCAGCGATTTTTTGTCAGCATGAAGAATACAAAACTGTCTTCTTTTTCCACAGCTTACATCAAGATTGCTCCATCCCGCTTAAGAACTTTCCGACGAACCATGCCAAAGAATTATAGGTCCAAAAAGTCTGGGGCGGTTACTAAGAGACTTTCCATGGATGACAGTAAAAAGTATCTGTCCTGGGTTAAAAAAAAGAAGAAGAAGAAGACATCAAAATAATAATAGTTATAACTAATATCCTGAATATACCCCAGGCTACCAAACTGTTGCTTCCGGGAATGCCTTATTTCCACAACATCCTTAAACTCACAGCGAAGCCTTGAGAAGACAGCAAACACCCGAGTGAGTCTGGAGCCTGAGAGCAGCGTCGGAGAACGCAATAGGTTAAAGCCAAAAGCGCCTGTTGCACAGCTGGGCGCAGGCCAGCTTGCCTTAGCAGTTCCTTATTTTCCTCCGGTTTTAAAAGCAGTCCTGCTTTCCGCCTTTCAAGTTCCTTAACTACTTCCCTTCATTCAGTTTTAAATTGCCACTTTCCTGTAAGCATTCACGGCTTTTAATATAAAAAGAGGAATGAACACTTTGAATGGACATGGTTACTGTTAGGGTTTTGCTTGTATTTGTTGCATTCCGTTTCAAGTTCAAAATTCTGTGTACTTACTCGGCTTTCATCCTTTTAGGCAGAAAAAGTTTCCATGTCCCCCTCCCTAATGGACTGTTGATCAGAACCACTCAGAAGGTAACACCCAGTCGTGTGACTCCAATTCATATCCCACACGCGGACACCAGCGCGGATACACAGAGCCCCACGCGCGCCTGCCGCCCTCCCAGGGGACAGCGGCGGCCGGGGCACCGCAGCCGCAACCGCAAGCCGGCGGGCCGGGGCGGGGCTACTACGCCCGGGGCTCCTCGGGTCCTCGGGGGCAGCTGGAGCCGCGCGGTCAGCTCTGGATGAAAAAGAAACGGGGGCTTCCACAGACTGGGAACAGCATTTCTC
>PVKM010008019.1:0-30965 GCA_004027735.1 Carollia perspicillata | reverse complement strand
GTATTGGACAGGAATGCACTGGCTTTTCTAGGCTTGCAGCTGAGAGAGCAGGCAGATGCAAAGGACAGACGCCAGGACAGCGTTAAAGGGCTCCTGCAACGTACCCGAGGAACAGATAACACGGTTGCATTAGGAGATAAGTACGTCGACTTCACTTGCCACACACCTGCTACCCTTCTAAGAGCTTTCAATAGCCACAGCGTAAACAGAAATGACCTAGGTCATGCCTCAAACACATCTAGTTCCTTAAAAACTTACTTAAACAATACCGCAAATAATCTCTCCCACTCTTACACTTTTTTGAGTTGATGTTCATTTCACACTAACTGTGTGTTTACCGCAAAACTCAGCAAGTATAGAAAGATGTCAAAACAGGATTATTTTGTCCAAGATAATCGTATGGTATTTTAGCAAACTGAAAGCTTTGTTAAAAGCAAATTAAAATTTTATGTTTTTTTAAAAGGAGAATGAAAGGCTTTTAAATCCGGCTAAAATTCCAAACAGTTCATGGGTGGAAGGAGGAAACATCACCTATCTACTACCTACGTGTCCAAGCCTGAAGGCTGAGGTAGTGAGCTTTCCTCCCCCAAAACCCACACACCCGATCGCTCCCCAGGACCTGTCCGTCCTCCACCACATCAGCATCCCAAAGCCAGACCCTTCCCCCTCTCCGGTGCATGTCTCCAAGTCCTTCTGTCTGAACTAATATTTCAATGTATCAGGGGTTGCTTTTCTTTTCCATCAGATTCTCACCCTTCTAGACTAACTCCATTGCCACAAAAAGAACCCTTTAAAGATCCAAATTTTTATCTCCTCTACATAACAGAATTTCTCATGGGCAATGGTTTAAACTCCAACTCCCTAGCAAGCTGCAGAGAGTGGTACACAGACAGACCCTACCGCACCCATAGGGAATCGCGTCTCCCAGATCTGCTGTGTTCATGCCAAACCATCATCTTTTGCACATGTCCTCACCTTTAAATGTTCTTTTTTCTTTTTAATCTTCACCCAAGGATACGTTTATTAATTTTAGACAGAGAGGAAGGGGAAGAGAGAGGGAGAGAAGCAGTGATGTGAGAGGAGAACACCAATTGGTTGCCTCTCGTACGTGCCCTGACCGGAATCGAACCCACAACCTTTTCGGTGTCCAGGACGATGCTCCAACGCACTGAGCAACCCGGCCAGAGTTAAATGTCCTTGTGGACTTCAGCCTCTTGGACACAGTTCTCATTCCCCCACTTGACATGTCCCTATACTTACTACGACCCAATCATATCTTACTATAACTATGTATTTTCCTATAGCAATTATTTAAGCGCAATGTTTAGCATATAGTAGTTATTCCACTTCAACAGAGAGTAATCATCTACTTAACAAACACGCGACTTCAGTGGCAAATGCTAACCTAGAGCCCTCCCTCCCCCTCCCTGCCCAGGCCGTTCTGACCAAGCCCGAACCCCTCTCCTGGAGAGCACAAGTCCATCCACCCACAACTCGTCACTGGCTCTAAACACCACACTACCACATATTGGCTCTAAACACCACACTACCACATCAGGCATTTTCTAGAATCCAGTAGCTGGATTCCACTACTGGGACATCTATAATCACAGGGTATAAAGCCTGCTCTCAAGGAACTGGAGTCTAATGAGACAACTACACATTAATAGATAATTATAAGACAACATGCCGATGCCTCATTCTTTGAGAAGTTAAAAATTTGTTATAGACTAAAGATAAGGAAGACAGGTATCGATTGCACCAGTGTAATCTACACAGAGATAAAAATGTACAAAAGGGACAAAATGAAGTGCGTGACGCTTTCCTGTGCATGGTCGGTACAGGACGCCGCACAGCTGTTGTACAATCAAGTTCAGGGATGCCTGGGAAGGAGAAAGAAGGAAACGCCCTACAGATCGATGATGCGTGGCCGTAAATGGCAATGGCACACTTTTGTGTATTGTCCCTCAGCACGCCTGCTACGTGAGCTCGGCAGGCAGCAGTAAGGCGTGTGATCACGCGTGGAACAGATGAAAGCCGGTGCTCCTTTCAGGTGTGGCTACAGATAACGCTCAGAGAACCCATCAAACCAAAGTCGCAGCTTGAGCTAGTCATACACGCGATCGGTACAAAAGCTTCAATAGCTCCTAAAACAGCAAAGTCAAAAGAGGCAACTCATGTTTGCCGACACAGCTCTGTAAATAATTATTCACAGCGAGTCTAAGTAAAATCTGACAACTTCTAAATTAATTACAGTAAGGAAAATATTATGTTTAATAAAACCACTACTGTAAGATACTCTCATGTAGATACACAGGATGCTTTCTGCAGGAAAGCAGGAAAGTCCCCTTTTAGAAATAACTGCACATATCTTGTCAGAATGGATCAAAACATAAGGCCCAGGTATATGTTGTCTACAAGAAACCTACTTTAAATACAAAGATACACATAGACTCAAGTAAAGGGATGGAGAAAAACACACCAAGCTATCACTAGTCAAGGAGAGCAAGATAAGCAATGTTAATTTTAGACACGGTAGATTTCAGATCACAGAAAGTTATCCATAATAAGCAAAGGTATTACATAATGATAAAAGAGGAAAATGTCCAAGAAGAAATAGCAACTGTTAATACATACGTGCCTAACAGAGGAACAACACAAGAAACTAAAACAACCAAAGAAGAAATTGGTTAATCCAATATTATAGTCCAAGACTTTAACACCCTTCTCTCAGAAATGGACAGATCCGAATGCAAAAAATTGGCAAGGCCACACTGGAACCCAATAGCACACTCAATCAATTGGATATAACTGAATTGTATAGATCACTTCACCCAACAACAGCAAATCACACATTCTTCTCCAGCTTACAGGGAACTTTCACCAAGATAGACCTTAACAATTTTTAAGTAACAGAATCATACAATATCTGGTCTTAGAACACAGTGAAACTGAACTAGAAATCAGTAACAGGAGAATGCGTGGAAAGTCCAACAAACTTGGAGAACAAACAGCACACCTCTCAATAACACGCGAGTCAAAGGTGACATCTCACTGCAAATTTTAAAATAGTTTTGAAGTGAAAGTTAAAGTACAACTTAGCAAAATACATAGGATACAGCAAAAGCCATTATCCTAAAGAAAGTTTTATATATGCATTGCATGCATACGTTAGAAAAGAAGAAAAATCTAAACTCTATATAAATTTCAAATGCATAAAAATTCTACAAAAGTTAAGTAAGCTACAGTGATAAAAAGCAAATTAGCGATTGCCTGGGATTAAGGTGAAAAAAGAATGGGTTCAAATATTGCAGGAGGAAACTTTTGAGTATTTCCTTAATTTCTTCAAAAGAAAGAATCTTTGAAAAGGTAGATCATTGTTGGAAATATAAAATACCTGTAATAACCTGTTTTGATTCATTAAAAAAAAGACTGAAATAGCAATGCTTTGAAAAATTGAAGTTATAATGGCTACAACTTGTTATTCAGTAAAGAAATTTCCTATTTAAATACTCCAAAAGTAATTTCATTGATAATGAATACATGCAATGTAATTCTTCTACTTCAGCTTTTCTTCACGTCTTTGAAGTATATCATCAAGCTAGAAGAAACTAAGGCTATTGGTTAGGGCTGAATGAACATTTTGTTGTAATAATGACTAAAGAATGTATACACCAGACAAAAACTAAGGGGGGTGGAAATGGGAGGGAGGTGGGGAGCACTGGGTGGGGGGGGTGGACTTGGATGGGAGTAAACGACAGAAAACTGTACTTGAACAACAATTAAAATAAATAAATAAATAAATAAATAAATAAGTAAGAATGTATACACCAACGCATAATTAAGTTAACATATAATATACATCCATATATATTTAATACCAGTATTTTAAGCACCTTCCATATATAAACTTTTTTAAGTAAATATGTATGAGGAAGATTACATTACTATTCGGATTTGAAGAATGAGAAATTAAAACATACATAAGTAATGACACTGAGAAACGTGATTAAGCTAGATGCTGAGAGTCAAAATCAGATTCTTCTCACTCCAGAATCAATTCTTATATTCCTTTGGCTATACTGAAATTATATAATCTGAACTATGGGTCTATATAGTCACTGGACCATTTCCAAATAAACCAATTTGTCATACTTTTTAAGATGTTTTCGCTTTTGCTGTTATCTGGTTTTTGTTGTATTCCTAAAAGTCTTCAGACTGCAATTCAAATAGGTCCATTTTAGCATCTTTGCCATAGCAGCACCATTCTACAAATGCAGGGTAGTATGTAGACAAAATTATATACACTAAAATTTGCATCTAAATTGAAATGACACTTTTTCCAAAGAAGTGACATTTCCAGTTTTCAGGCTAATGAATCACTGGTGTTTTTTATCTCATCTTATTCCTTGCAACTCTTGATCTAACACTAAAATAATGCATACATGGTGTCATTGCTGTCCCTTGTCATTTTTAGTCTAATTTCTACACATTCAGTTGCAAAGATTCAGAAATCTAGATAGGTACCATAATGGAATCCAAAATGAACTGAAAACAAGTTGAATACATTGTTAGGAAAAGATATATTGATACCATATTTACAGAAGCTGAACTAATTTCACAAAAGGAGTTAGAGCATTATATTCTGATTTTAAAATATGTATCTTTAAATTATTTATTTTCTTCATATCATTTTTTCAAGTGGGAAAGACTAAATATTTTGAACTTTTGTATATCATACAGTGATACAATTTAGGAAATAAGACTTGAATTTTATGTGTAATGACTCTTTGGATACATGATTTTAATCATTACAAAATTTACATCGTTCTTGTTATGAAAACACATACTGTCTGTGTGTATGTGTAGGTATATATGGATATGTACATTCATGTGTCATATACACTCACATATCCAAAAACAATGTATTCTATGCAAAACTTGTCTATTAACCTGTAGTATCTTACATAGCTTTACTCTGTTACATTTTGAAGACTAAATTACTTAGAAATTGTACAGAAACCATCATCAGAGCAACGTCTCTGAAGCACATCCCTTTACGAGGTCAGGGACCAGGTCTGTTTGTTCTATAGATCATTTACATTCTAAATGGGAATTAAAGCGCGAGTCACCAGGTCCAGTGATGGAAGGGCTAAAAGAAAGAATGTGGTTATCATAACTGGGGAATTATCATTGGAAGAGGGCTTTTCCCCATGACCTCCACATTGTTTTCAAAAGTGATTTTAAACAGGTGAAGTGTCTCTTTGCCATTTCTCTTGTATCATAGAAGCACGGACAAAGAACAGAGAAAGGCAGAATACCTGACTTGTACATTTTTCTAAATTAATCTCCCAGAGAAGGAAGTGAAGAAAATGTTCTCTTTTCTCTAAAGAAAATAATACCAAGGACTAAGAGTAAAGTCATTTGCCCTTCCCAGGAGAATAGTGCGCCTGTGTCCAAATCAACCAATCTCTGTAAACGTTTCCCAGGGCTTGAAGTCACCATTGTTTGCTCATTCTCCTACTGAACAATGGAAAACATCACCGCTACACCCACCGGGGGAGAAAGTAGGTCATCCCGTACAGTTTTCCACTTTGCTTTCAGCCCGTATCGATCGTTACTGCTATTACCTCGGTGTGTCGGACTCGACAACATACCCCTGGAAATAAAGTTCGATTTATTTTTACCTCAAACACTTCTTCATCCAAAATCCTTGTTCCAAAAACCGTGATTCCATTGGTGTCAACGATCGACCTCTCACTTCTGTCCAGTGGCTTTGTGGTTTTCTTCTTACAGTCCACAATCATTGTCACCGTTTTCTTCTCCACGCTGATCGCTACCCGATGCCACCTGAAAAAAAGGCAAGTGATTCTGCTGGAAGCCTCGAAGAGAGGGCTGCCGGACCATTGTCCACGTTAAAAACACAATCCCTGTAAAATTGCGAAGGCAAGCTGCAACCGTACAAAGTGTGGGCTCCTTTAGGGACTGGCCAGCTGGCAGGTGACTGCTCACTGCATACCCAGAACAGCCCTGGGCGCTGGAGGACACACCCAGGTAAGACTCACAGCGGCACTGGCCGCTCCTGCTGATAAGGAGGTCTCATCCTCTGCTTGCCTTTGTGTTGTCGCAACAAAAGCTCGACTCCTCACCTCTGAACGAGGGTATTTGATAGAGATCAGGGGTGGGATATGGGTCAGTAATTGTGTCCATGTACGTAAGTGCTTTCTTCCAAAGTGGAATGCCACTTAGGAAAAAGAAAGAAAAAAAAAAAGAAGGGAAAAAAAAAAAAAAACCCAGCCTTCTGCTCTAAAGATCCCCGCAGATTGACTGTAAAAGGGGACGTCTACTAACTGAATGGCTGTTCCATCTGGAGCCGCGGAACGTCCTCATTGCAAACACACAATGTGCTTCCCTGTCTTTATTCGCGAGTATTTCAAGTGCTCTCATTTTATTTTTCCATTTTAATTTCAAGACGGTTATAGATCACTACTGTGGGCACGAGCCAAGACACAGACACAATCTCCCTGCTTCTTTCCAGGGTTGGCAGCAAGTGGAAACGCTGAAAGAAAGCCCAGTCCACGCGTGTGTGGAGGGACAGTCTCGACCCACGGCAAGGCTCCCACTCCGGCTAATTAATCCAGGGCCTCGCTGACCGCCGTGAGGGCACGATCTGGCCAGCCCTTTGGAAATACGCATGCCCTCGTCAGACCGTAATACGGTGGGCTTTTTCACAGTACCTGCTGCTAACGTAACCACCAAGGGAAGCTCACTGGATTTTGCAAGCCACTCTGGTTTATATTTTAACTTGTTTTTCCAAATGAAAAGTGCTCGATTAATATTCCAGAAACGTCTAGGACTCGATCCATCAAGTAAAGTACCCAAAAAGCGGCAGGAGCCGTCCTAAAATGTGCTTCATGTGACTTGGCACGGTGACTGATGAGGACCAAGTGCATTTCCATATACCCAGAATCTGCGCGGTCTTTCCACAGGGCACTTGACTAGCACAGGCCTCTGCGTCATGGGAACTGAGCCAAGATTTACCTTCAGACCCTAATCCTCTGACGGTAACGTTTTCACAGAGCTCTGCTAAGAGGCCCACGTCCTAACGAAGCCATGCTCACGGCTGTAGGTACGCACTTTTTGTTAACACGAAACAAAAATGACTTCAATTGTTAACTACCAATTAGGACCCTCGGCTTGCTATTTTGAGTGAACTAACTTCAGATCTGTTAATAATGATGTGTCAAACTATGGCATCACATGTAACTTTCATAACACGAAGTGAACACTTAGTTTTGAAGTTCCTCTTAGTTATGCTTCTCTTGTACTGCACCTTCCTATCCTCAGAAAAGCAGGTCAGTTCTTATGGTCAAAGTACATACAGAACCCAGTGTCTCTCAACTTTGTGCAAACTGCCGTCTCTCCCTCCTGGACCTCTACCCCGTCTCTGCTTCCACTCTCAGGCAAACGAAGCAGCCGCTTAAAAACGTCAGATCGGGTCCCTGCCCTGCCAAAAGCCATTGAGTAGTCCCAGCAACAGCTGAAGTCCCTACTCTGCCTCACGAGGGTTGTCCTCTGGCCCCCTCTGACCTCATGTCCAAAGTGTTGTCCTCTGATCCCCGTACTCCAGCCACGCCACTGCCTCCTCATTGTGCCCTGTGGATCTCCACTCTTACAGGAATGCTCTTCCTCCATAACCCTGTGTAGCTCACTCCTTCCCTCCAACTTGTATCTGCTCAGTGTAACCACATCAAAGAGGACCACCCTACCTAAAAGGCGTGTCCTACATTCCAGACCCTGATGTACTTTCATCCATGGATCCACCACCCCTTTCCACATTAAACGTTAAGGGGAACGATGTAAACGGCCCACAAAAGCTGAGTGTTTTCTGGCACCGAGACACCGTCTCCTCCGAGGCTCTGACGAAGATACGCTGAGTGTGGAGTTTTTCCCCATCTGCACGGCTATTTCCTTCTCAAATCTATGACCAAATGCTGTATCACAGATAAACCGATTTTGATAAGCCTAGATTCAGCAATCAAATGCCGAGAAAATCTAATAAGCATTGATGTGAACTCAGCTGCTCCCCGAATGGGAGGCAGCGTTCAGAGCACAGAACTCACCAGTCAGCGTGACTCGGAGGGGAATGTTGTGGTCATCGGAGACTCGGACCACGCTCTACACACGCCACCTGTCTCTGCCGCTTTCCAAATACGTGATCTCAGGCAAGTTATCTATACTCTCAGTTGCCTCATCTGTACAATGGGCAATTAACATTACTTTCCTCTTGAGAGTTGTGAAAAATTAAATGATTTAACTGTGTGTTAAGTGTTTAGAAACGCAGCACATAGCAAGTGTGATATAAGCCTTCCGATGCACAGACGCACGTCAATATTAATCCGATTGGTAAAAGGCAAGCAGATCATTCCTCCACTCAGAAAGTCTACAGAGACTTCCTGTGTCACTGCGAATACAACACAAAGTGCTAAGAACCACCTTCGACGTGTTGTCCCATCCAGCCTCCGCTGGCTTCTCCATTCCCATCGCCCTCTCTGCTCCTGGCAGGCTGGCTCCCGTGGCCTTGCTTAGACCAATCAACCACCCCGGGTCTGCTTCCTCTCCTCCCCCAATAGTGGGCTTTCAATGATCAGCATGACAGGCCCCCAGCCTCCTGCACATGCCACCTTCTTAGTGCGGTTTCTCCTGGGCTTCCTCCTCCTTAAAGTGCACCCCTCACCACCATTCCCCAGCCTCGTCCCTGGCCCACTTCTCTCCCACTTACCCCCACGTGAGGCACACTCTACTAGTCACTTTTGATTGCTCCTTGTTTGTCTGCCCAGACTAGAAACTCTGTACAGTTAGATATTGTATTGTGTGTAGAAAAACGGTATCATACTTTTCAACTCCTGTCGAGTTAATCAGATGCGAGAATGGCCTTCCGCCGAAACACGGGGTTATTCTGTTACTTACTTCCCATCGGCGAGGTTCACAGTCCTGAACAGGGGGTAGTCCTCTGGGGCGGGCTTCCCAGTGTGGTCTTCAAACAGGAAAACAGGCGACCTCCCGACCTCCACGCCGACTTGCTGAATACCATGTTCATTATATATAGATAAAAGGAAAGACTGAATTCCTTTCTTGGGTTTTACTGTAAATAATATTGAAAAATCTTCTGGAAAAGTTCCTCCTGGGAAGAGAAGTCCGAAGAGTGAGAATCCAAATTCCCAAATCACTTGGAGATCACGCTACTAGGTTTTGAACTTTCTGGGTGGCCTTCCTAAGTCCCCTAAGATCAAATAGTAATAACAATACGGGTTTAAAAACAAAACGGAGAGGAATCTCTGCTAAGCTATTCCTGCAATAATTCCTCAAGCTATATCCCAAGTCTAAAGCCACTCATTTAAAGCACGATAATGATATAAAATTCAATAAAAAGTGAGGAAAAAGACCGCGATGCCACGCCCAACATCAAACACTCAGTGAGCACTTTAAAAACACCTGAGTCCCACCTTTGGAGCAAGACTGCATTCCCTGCCTCTGCCTAGTCGGAGGCCACCCATCCTCTCTCCAAAGAGGCAGTGTAAGAACACAATAGAAAAAGATATTATTGTAGTCATCCCTTTGAAAGCTAAAGAGTTCCTGATCGGTTTTTCCCATCGTGTAACGCAGTTTCCTTAATTAAGAAAGCTTATGTCACTACAAACCAGAATGATTAGATACTTGGTCAATTCGATCATAAATCCAAGAAGGCAGACGGTTTCCCACCCCCAACCCCCAAAACTTTAACTAGTTAAAAGTTTTAAACTTTTAAATAGTTTGTGGATTTAATAACTATTTTAATTGTTTTCATACTCAAAGTCACAAAAAGGGTGCACTGAAATTCTTCATATTTGCAGTTTATTACTTTCAGCTCCTAAAAATGATTTCAAAACTAGAAATAGTGTGGAAAAATCAATCATTTATCAAAATGAATGTGTTTTCAAAAATACGTGTACTTTAAAATGTCCTTCCATAAGAAAACATACAGCTTTGTTTTGTAATTTTTACTACCTTGATCTATCGTTATTCTATTGTTAGGAAACCATTTCATGTGAAAATGAAGAGCTTAGTTTCCTTCAGGTGCAGACAGTAGAATATAATATAAAGGGATAATATAATTAATTGTTTCTGAGATGGTCCCAAAGCACCAAAACAAACAGACAGACAAACAAACAAAGCACTTGATAATAAAAACACCAGTGGCCCTAAGAACAGACCAGACCTGGACTAAATATGAACCCCATGTCATTTGGACAAGTTAGAGAGCTTCAGTGGAACGCAAATTCCACTTCTATTACATGAGGATGGAAACAGTCAACTTTAGTAAAGTTGTACCAGAGAGCCGTCACCACGTACCCAACAGCAGGGAAGCACTTGCCACGGGTCACCTGCTTAGGAGCTGTGATGTTCAGACACTGTCACTTCACCCCTCAACTCTCTTTTCCTACCTTATTAGGATTTCTAGATAATTAGTTTATTGGGCCAATTAGTGCTTTCATGGAAAGTAAAAATATTCACCAAGTATTTTCCAATACCATTATACCATTATAAAAACTTCCCATGGAAAGAATAAAATCTCTAGTCCCACGTCTCACTATCACTACGAGATAGGACTTTTATTATACTTGAGGTAGGAACAGCATCCAAAAACAATACAGGATAATCTTTTTTATAACATCTGCTGAAGACATATTTCTTTCCACGGAAACGCACGTCGATTTCAGGGAGACGCTCGTTAAGTGTGTCTAAGTCCACATACTCATTATGTTGACCGGGTGGTCATTACGGGTGACGTTGCCACGCTCTCCCTGATGGATAAATCCTGCATGATTGTGTGCAAAAATGAGTTAAACGTGATATGGTCTTCAAGTGTCATCATCTTGAAATAAAATAAGCAATCGTTAAATTTGCAGGTAGGCATATCTTCTGTGATTGTGCTTAATTCAAACTGACAATTATTAAATCGTTATTTATATGTGTTGGAGACCACAATGTATCTGTTGTCTAGTATATTTTATATATATATTATATATATTATATATTATATATATTATATATAATATTATATATATATTATATATATGTATATACATTCCCCACCATAATTGTTCATTATATAGCATGATAAAAAATAGTAAGACTTAACACAGTAGTAGCAGCCGTGGTGAATGAAGGGAACATACCCGAAAATAACTGTTTCGTAGGAGCACTGAGCTGTGCTTGCTTTGAGACCCTGTAAGCGGTATCTGACCCTTTCGAATTCTTTCTGTTGGTGCAGAAGCCCGTGGTTTTCGATATTCCCTCTGGAGAATTGTGAAAATCTAGAGCTTTTAGTACATCAACTGGAGCAGCTGAAAAATAAATGAAGAAGAAGAAACACATAATGGAACAAATCGTCTCTAATATAAAAATGAGTACTTTTAACAGAGGAAGCTGTTTGTTGTTCCACTTCCCAGATCTATTTATCACTTGAAACGCTTCCCTAACGCTTGGGTGGGGAGCCGAGAAGTGGGGCAGCAGGTACAATATCAACCAAAACATTTTCAAAGGCAAAGCATCTCTAATCAGGAATCAAGTTATGGAACAACAAAGCAGACTACGTCCATGCATATACACATCCATACATAGGTATATATATATAATATATGTGTGAATGTGTATATATGTAGGTTGAGAACTTAATACAACCTATCTAGGAATGTACAAACATTCTGATGCATCTCTGTTACAACTTACAAATCTTTAATTATTCTAAGTAATGGCATGTTTGCCATTAAAGTGAAAGCCAGCAGCTGTACATATTCACTCACTTCTAATAGATTTACTATTTAACTCTTCATAACCTAAATACAGGTGAGTTGGAAGATTCAAACTCAGAATGGATGTTATGGGTAAATATTGCAACTGAGCAGCTACTAAGCCACGTTGGGTGTACAAAGAGACGTTAGGAGGTGTTAAAAGCATAGTGACAAAATATAATGCCCTTGTGTGGAGTGCTTTCTGACATTATCTACAAAGTACTACATGTAACAGCCTATACTTGTGTGGATGTGTCTGTGTTATGTGCACATCCATGCATGCATGTATCGATGTGTAATTTGTTGATTTTCACCATCTGGATTTGCCAGAGCAACCTCACGGGCATTGCATCATGGTGCGATATTTAGGCTGAAAGCCCCTGGAGATGAGTAGTCCTGTTCTTTTTCCCCTGCTCCTTAAGTAGCATTCCAGTGTCTCAAGCAGGTCCACTTGTCGGCGGAAGCATGAATTCCCCATATCCGATTTATTCCAGCCCCTCCCACCACCACGAAGTGATCGGTAGGAAATAAGTTTGGGACCTTGAACTTCCCCTTCAGGTAAACTTGATGCAGTAAACAGATTTATTGGAATATACTTCACATACAATGCAATTTAAACTAGACAATTCATCGGTTTTGGTATATTATACTTTTCATTTTTACACATCATAAATAGATACACCGCCAAATTTGCCAGTTTAACCATTTTAAAGTGTACAGGTTAGGAGCATAATGACATTCACAGCATTGGGCAACCGTCACCACCACCTACTGGGCAAGCCAAAAAGTTCGTTTAGTTTTTTCCGTGAAATAAAAGACACATTTTTCATTTTCACCAATAACTTTATTAATTTGGATATTTTGAGTATGTCAGCTATCTCCCACATGATATAATGTTGATTATTCTCTGTTAATGTCTCGATCTGATTGCTACCAACTTCAAAGGTCCACCCGACTGGGGAGCACGGTCCAGCGAGAAATCTCCAGCAAGAAACTTCACAAACCACGTTTGACACATTCGATCAGTCATAGCATCTTCTCCATGTACTGCACAAACCTTTTTTGCATTTCAGTTGTGTTTTTACCTTTCTTGAAATAATAAAGCACAATATGCCAAAAATGTTGCGTATTTTCTTCCATCTTCAATATTAACACGACTACATGGAAATTCACCAATTTTGATAAGTGTCTATATCCTGCATGCTGATATGACAGCTGTCACAGTCCACTCTAACAAATTGTTTTCAACTAGAGTTAAAGATAACTAAGCACTCCTACAGCCCTCATATGGAAAAAAACCAAACACACTTTTTTGGCCAGCCCGATATTTCCAAAACGTTTTCATCACCCCAAAGAGAAACTCCGTACCCACTCATTCCCCACCTCCCCCTCCCCTAAGCGCTTGGTAATGTCTATTCTACTTTTCGTCTACGTGAATTTGCCTATTTTAGAGATTTCATATGATATGAAAATGTTCCTCAAAACTTTAAACACAGAAGTACCTACAGGCAAGCAATTCCACCGCTGGGCACACACCCAAAGAATTGAAAGCTGAGATTAAAACAGATGCCTGCATGTCGGTCTCCATGGCCGCACATTCACATCAGCTAAAAGGTGGAGGCGCCCCTAGTGCTGATCAATACGTGAGCAGAGTGGGCTGCATGCGTACAGTGTAATAGGATTTGACGATGAAGAGGAACAAAGTTCCGATACATGCTACGACACGGATGGACCTTCAGAACATGACACTGCATGAAGTGAGCCAGGCACAAAAGGACAAATGACTTTCTTAGACCTTCAAGTTTCCTGACCCACAACTAGCATCATTCAATTCACTCGAAGGGTAAGAACCACATGAAGCACGAGATGGAAGCGTCGTTACAAAACCAGACTTCAAGAATCCGTGTCACTCAACACGCTTTCATTCTATTGGCTTTCTATTTTGTCTCCAAAAATTTAAAATTTCAGAAAAGGCCGTGTGCTGGCCAGTGTATCACTGAGCAGGTCTGAGACATAGTCCTCACCTCAAATACCGAGATTCAAACAAAAAAGCCACGAATTACGCCCCAGGAAGTAGGGAGGAGGCACTGTCTGCTTTTGAGAAGATTCCCAAAGCCCCGTTTTGTTCAGAAGGAAAAGAAATCACTTCTGGCTCAAAGTGAGCACCAATATTTTAGACTGGAAAAGTTTTCGTTGTTCGTTAAAAAAAAAAACAGAATTGCCATCACGTCTCAAACATGGTAGGTTTCATAAACACACTGTTTCTGGGAGGACTGGAGGAGGAGGAGAATGGGGATGGTTTGAGAGTCTGGAGGTGCGACCACCAGAGTTTATCTCACAAAGCAGAAGTGATCTGCAACCCTGCTGTTCTTTGAAAATCACAGTTTCAATTAACATTCTTCGCAATAACTTTCATCTTTTATAGAATCTGTGAGTGAACGCCCGTGAGCAGAGCGCATCTGGTCACTCCCTTCGTTAATTAAACTTGGGGGGCACTGACTTTGATGTGTACAAACATATGCGGATGAGGCTTTAAGTAATTTGCCTCCTATGGTATAACTAGTGTACTTTCCTTTATCAATAAAGACCATACATTTATTTCATCAAGCTTCTGAATGAACATCAACCTACAACCCAGTAGAGCAGACATCATTTCTAATTATTAAAAAGAAAAAAAAAACCTTTTCTTTATGGAAATTGGATGTTTTGAAGGGATCATTAACTCTATTATCAAATATGACACTTTTTAGTTCAGCCTTGGAATATTTAGAGAATAATAACAGCAGTTAAGAACATCTTTTACAAGGTCCTACTCGCGATGGCCAATCTTTTTAGGCCAGTAGAACACCTGACCATTCTTACTATCGTCCTTTCTCCTGGGATAAAACTAAGCGAGTAAGAACTATAACAGCTGCGATGTCCAGAGAGTCTCGTGTGTGCCAGTCACCGGGCTAAGTTGTTCTCAGGCCTGAACCCTCACTGACCATGCGGGGGCTGAGCTCCTACCCCCACAGCACACAGGAAGGCCCTGGGAACTGAAGCACACTAAGGATTATCTCACCTGTAAGTGGAACCTGATGAACAAAACAAACAAGCAAGCAAAATATAACCAGAGACATTGCAATAAAGAACACACTGACAGTAATGGGGGCAGGGGGAGAGGGATAATGGGGGGAGACAGGGGATGAGCCATCGAGAAACATGTATAAAGGACACATGGACAAAGCAAAAGGCGGTAGGTACGAGGGTGGGAGGTGGGGATGAGTGGGGCGGGGGAAGATCGAGACAGCTATAGCTGAACAATGATAAAAAATAATTTTAAAAAAGGCTGCTCCTAAAGTCTGTGCGCATATCAGACCTAGGTTTCTGGCATTCCACCGCCCTCCTTGCTATACCCCAGAAATAAGAACCCTGCAGAAAGAAACTTAAAACATATATATCACATATAAAGATGATCTGGAGGCCGGTCATTGAACCCTGATGTCTGTATTTGTTTTCAGTTACACTCAATTCAGGCTGCAGGTACACAGGACCCTGAAGGAGACCACAGCATCTTATCTGTTTTATCTTATCTTCTTGCTCCGTGCCATTAGGAAAAGTACCTCTAAATAGTTTAAAGGCCCCAGGATGAGAACACAGTCACAAAGGCTGTAATTCTGAGAAGAAAAGGAGGCAGCCCCACGGTCAGCCTGCACATAGGGAAATAATACATAAAATGGACCGTGACTTTCCTTCCCTCCACGAGATCTTTCCACAGGAGGACCTCCTCCACGAGCAAAGGGCTTGTGACATTGGTCCCTTCCTACCGGGAAAGTGATGTGGCAAAAACACACTCCTTCTCTAGGACTCACACTAAGGGCTCTGTTTTCCTCATGCAGTTCCTTGGAGAAACACATGCTATGAAGCAATTATTCGCTCTTCACAAAACGGTCAAAAAATAGAGACATCTAATGAAGATTTCGAGTAGATTATTTTTTCTAAAAAGTCATGTCAAGTTCCCAAGACATAGCTCAGTTAACCAAGTCTCAAAGTGGTTTCTTTTTCCTTTCAAATTAAATCAATAATAAATGAAGCCACTTTGAAATCCGCCTTTTGTCTGACCTCATAATCACAGCATTTAACAAATTCTTACGGTTCTAAGGTTCTATCCAGACGTGCAGGCGTGCACACAGGCAAACTATTCATCACATTTTATCAACTCGACTGCAACTGTGGACGACTAAAAGTGCTCATTTCATTTAGCTCAACTCAATATGTCTAAAAGAAATGAAATTTCCCTATTCAAAGCAAATCTTAAGTGCCCTAAATATTTTAATGGTTTCTATGTTTCTAATAGAAATTGCATGCAGGACGATGAACTTTTCAGATGTGCCCAATCAGAAGAATATTTTGTTCAATCATATTTTCCTGGCTTTTATGGTCTACTTTTATTGTTTGTTTTACGGGAGAATAGGACATCAGAGCCAGTCCATTACTACAATAGCCATTCAACAGTTTTCCGTGGCTTTGCTTATTAATCTGCATGCCACAGCTTGAGTAAGCTTCCAAAACTCCATGCCTCGTGTCGGCCTGTTACTTGAATCCCTTCGGAGAAGCCCGCTGACTTCCAGATGTATGTACGTACCATGCACACACAATGGTGGTGACCTGGCCACACTCACTCTTCCCCTCAGGTCTCTGCTGGGTCTGCATCGTTTGGCTTCATTACCCCCGACCCCTCCTCGCTTCCTGCATTAGCCATTCTGGACTCAGACTTCCCAGGACCCACCATGTCCCTTCTCCTGCCTCTGGGCCCCTCTAAATCCCATTCCCCTGTCTGAAACACTAGCTCCCCCTCCTGAGGATGAGCTGGATATGACTGATGGGAAATGCCACCTAGACTTCGGTTTTTCCCAAACTGGAAGAATGTGAACATTTATAATGTGAAAATCTATAGAATCAGCTCTGAAGTCCATAAAGCTCTCTTGTTCTGAAACAAAAATATTTGATAGCTTAGCCCTGGCTGGTGTGGCTCAGTGGATGGAGTGCTGGCCTGCGAAGCAAAGGGTTGCCAGTTCGATTCCCAGTCTGGGCACATGCCTGGGTTGCAGGTCAGACGCCCAGTAGGGGGCGCGTGAGAGGCAACCACACATTGACGTTTCTCTCCCTCTTTCTCCCTCCTTCCCCTCTCTCTAAAAATAAATAAATAAATAAAGGCTTTTAAAATAAAGAAAAAAGTAATCACTACAACGACTGGGCTGGAGCCCAGGCATTCATTCATGGTTTCCTTTGTTTTGTTTTGTTTACTTTTTATTGTCGACACTATTACGGATGTCCCATCTCCCGCCCCACTTTGCCCACCTCCACCCAGGCCCCATGCTCCTTCTGGCCATCACCATGCTGTCGTCTGTGTCTATGATACTGAGGAAGGCCCTTACCCTTCTTACCCTAAAGACTTAAGTTTCTTCAACTCAACCTCATTTTGAGAATAAATGAGACAGGGGATTCTGATCTTCGATGCACAGTAAGCATTCGATGAAAATAATATCGAAAAGCACTACTTCTTCAAAATGTCAACCCTTTGGGATATCTCGATGAGTTCTAGAGAGTGCCACCCATGGGTGCCCAGAGCTGCCACTCACCCAATTCCTGCTGTTCATTTCCTCGGACAACCCTGGGGACCCGCCTCCCAGGGGAGGAGAGGGCTGAGCCGCGTTCTGCCTGGAAAGGCCCATGACGGGGCACCCATGAAAACCGCCCCGGGCTCAGCAATCCCCCTAGCACGTTCTCATGTCACCCCACCCACACACGACCCCAAGAGGGTTCCTGGCATCATGACAGCTTAAGCCACCAAACGAGTCTCAAATCTGTACCGTCATGCTCTCAGCTCACGTACGGCCCTGTCGCATGAACTTGACATTAATACACAACCAACATTAGCATTTTTCCTTTTTAATAATTTCTCTTGGCACTACATACACATGAATGCAACTGTAGCTTTAACACAGTAACCCTGATAGCAGGTATTTATTAAAAGGGTTTACAACCTCATATTTTATTGTCTTTCCTCTACTACTATTCTTTCATTTATCTCAGACACACATGCTGTGCACGAATCTCGTGTTATCGACCAATATGAACTGTTAGAAAATAAAACATATTGGCCTGAATTCTCCCATATTTAAAAGACGTGGAAGTTCATCTTTAAATCTC
Organism: Carollia perspicillata; assembly: GCA_004027735.1. Classification (NCBI taxonomy): domain Eukaryota; kingdom Metazoa; phylum Chordata; class Mammalia; order Chiroptera; family Phyllostomidae; genus Carollia; species Carollia perspicillata. Next base: position 12,939 of record PVKM010008019.1, on the reverse strand, counting down.
CACAAGGATAACTAATGTCAATGGAAATCACATAAATTTTGTATGCCCACACAACTTTTTAAGTGGGAAAAAAAACAGACTTTTTGTGTGTGTTCTGTAATCTAACCTCTGTAATAAAAAAAAGTGCAAAACGAGAGAAATAAACTGCTGGAAAACATCGGCAGATTTTAAGTACATAAGATTAGAGCTGTACAATTTGCATTAAATAATCTTGGGCATGGCAAGTGTTTAAAGTTTACTTTCCCCAAAGCAGTTCTAGAACAAATTTAAATGTTTTGCCATTTTAAGGCTATGTTGAGAGAATATACTCTCCTACAGAAAAATATATTGCAGGCTCAAGTTTTTGATGGGCATCTTGGAAAAACGGGTTTTGATATTCCAACAAAGAAGAGCACCAAATCAAGAATGACGTCTACCAAGACGGTGTGAAACAATACCCTGGAGGTGTAGGGATTTTATGGTTCATCTCATCAAACCAAGCACCTAACAAGCCTTTTGGGACTAGCATTTCAGGAAATAGATACCCAATAGTCAAATGTAAATGCACTTCTTTACAACTCCATGAAAATGCTAGTTTTTAAAAAATAGTTACACAGTGTTGGAAAGGTTGGGGGAAAATACACAGTGAAATACAGGGTGGGGGAAAAGTAGGTTCACCGTTGTTCATGTGGAAAATAATACAATAATTAATAAATAATAATGCAAGAATAAACTTCATGTTTCACATTCTCACCACTAGAAGCTGGTGAGTACCGATTTTGCCTACTTTTGCCTCCCCTTGTATTCTGAAGTATAACAAATGGAAAAAGGGTGACTCCCACCCAAATCCATTGCAGCCGCATCCCGTTTTGCTGAGTATTTGTACTCTAACTCAGATCTCTCCAGCGGTTGGGAGAAATCTGTAAAACACAGGGCCTGAAGCTTCGCATTGATCAGGAACAACAAATGACCTGGCCTCAGGGTCAGCCTGTGTGCACACACTTCCTGGACAGCGTCTCATCTGTGACTGCTCTCTAGGGTCCTCAGCTCGGACGTGTCTCCCATCTGCTTCCTGACCAGCACACCTCACTGCCCTGTGAAACCGGGAAGCAAGGCACGAAGTCCCATCACCATCTCTACACAACGACGTGTAACCTTGGACAGCAACTGAATTGATGTGCCTGGTGTCCATCAAATAAGTGAACCCTCTAACCATGTGGAAGGGAGTTGTCAGGTGGGCTACGTCTAAGCACGTAAAATGAAATGAGAAACCGTGGATCATAAATCTGGCCTAGAAGCTGCACAAATAACTCAAGGCAATATTTGTACTCCAAAATTAATAATTTCCACATTTCATATAAATTTAAATAGGGCATTACTTTTTTAAATAAACATTTTATTTATTTATTTTTAGAGAGAGGGAAAAGTAGGGAAAGGGGGGGAGAGAAATATTGATGTGAAAGAGAAACATCAATTGGTTACCTCTCACGCGCACCCCGACTGAGGACAAGCTCGCATGTGCGCTGACTGGGAATCAAACCGGTGACCTTTCGGTTTGTAAGACGATGCCCAACCAACTGAGCCACACCAGTCAGGGCAGGACATTCCTTTTTATAAATGACAAATATTGGGCTAAATATAAAGGAGCAACATAAATCAGTAAATGAGCATTAGAAGGATGGGGGCGGAGTCCATGTAGGAATACGATGTTTGAGCGGTCTAGAAAGGCATCGTCTAGAAATGCCTATCTTGATCTCTCTACAAAAAGCCATTCTAAGTGACAGGAATGGCAAGTGCAAAGAAGCTGAGGTGGGAGCGGGCCCAGATGTTGCAGGAGATGCAATGAGGCAAATGTGTCTCCAGCAAAGGAGATGAAACAGCTACGGGGTCAGAGAAACAAGGGCGAGAGCAGGTTGAAGGCAGGCTGCCCAGGTCCTGTGGGTTCAGGGGCTTGGGGTTTTGTCCCAGGTGAGATGGGAGCCACTGGCAGCTGCGGGCACAGGAGTGACATGAACCGACTGATTTTTCAGACCACCGAGGCTCTGAGCTGACAACAGACGGCAGTGGCCCGGGAGTGGCACCACGGAGCAGACAGGAAGCCACCCCAGTCCCCCCCGAGTTAGACTCCGTCATCTCGGACTGAGAGATGAATTACTGAGTCAGATTGTGGGTGTATTCGGAAGACGGGGTGCTGACAGCAGTTGTTGATGGCTTGGATGTGGGCAGTGAGAGAAAAGGAGTCCCAGCTGACTCCCGGTGTTGTTTTCAGTCGAACGTGAGCATCACGACTGATTACGTTGCCATCGCCTGAGAGGGGGAAGACGGTGAGAGGAAGGAAGTGCTGTAGTTTTTGGCAGGCTCGCTTTGAGATGACTTCATAAATGTCATTGGAAATGCCCAAATAGACAGTTGAGTATACGAGTCTGAAGTTCCGGGGAAAGATCCAGGGTAGAAATAAAACTGTGGGACTTGACAGCCTACCGATGTTATTTAAAGCTATAATTAACTTAATGACATGGTTATTTTTAAAACTTTTTTTGGTATAACTTTCCCTGAAAGAAATCATTATGACTTAGAAATGCTTGCAATAGATATTTTTGTCCTCGCAAATAATCGAAATAGAGATCTTGGATCACTCTATTAATCCTCAGAAACAAAAACCACCCTTTACCATTTATGTTTCAAAACATGCTATCATTGGGGTTATAACAAGAACAATCACATTGTAGGGTGTAAAAATGTTAGGTTACTTCTTTGCCTTATACACATCTTATCAGTGTGTACACACGTTTGGGTAACGCACTCCCCTACAAAATGGGAAGTATTCATTCATATGTTTTTCAAGACTATGGCTCGGCCATAACTCTGCCTCAAGTGTGGCTTAAATGGACCAGTCATCACTGAGAACCACAGGTGACTCTGCAGTGGGTTGGCTGCTCCAGGAAGAGCCGCGTGGCTATTTGTCAGGGGACACAATGGTTGTAATCAATTGGAACCACCCAGAATGGCTAGATATCAAAGTCTGCACCCACCCTGTCAACTCAGCAGTCCCCCTGCACTTTTTCATCAGTCACAGGATCCCACGCTATGCAGAAAACTATATCCATACCGTCCTGTGTGATGTGGCGCCGCCCACTCCCCACGCCTCCACACCCCTCTGATAACAGGCATACGCCATGAGAACAGCCTGGCATGCTGTCTTTGTAGCCACAGCACCTAACAGAGCACGGAGAAGGGAGGCATTTAATGTTCGCGGCGATGGAATGGCCTCCATCTTGAACTGTCTCCTGTCATGCACACGTCTATGAACTGAAAGTCGAAAGCAGAAATAATAGCACAACCCTGAGAGTGTGTTCTATGAAAAGTATGGCATTTCTGATTTCTAAGTGGCCAAAGCTATGGAAATGTTTCTCATAAAACTAAAGTACTATATTCAATACAACCATTCAACTTGAATGTTGAAAAAAGCAATGCTCGTTGCCATTTATTCCATTATATGCTATGGAGAGGATTTCTTCAAAAAGCATTACCTAGAACATAATCAGCCGATCTAACCCCAGGAGTTTTTGCGGAGCCATGGTTGTTTGATGATAGGGTATTTATGGATTGGATAATTTGCACACAGCAGATAAATAACCTTTTACTCGACTTCCAGTGCCTCGTTAGACAAGCTAGGCACATCCTGGTTTTGAGTATATTTACTTCCTGTAACAGAAGGTCTGTAAACTCTTGATTGTGTATCAAAATCATCTGTGGAGCTTCACAAGACACCACTCAGATTCCGTACAAAATCGCCTCCATCGAAACCCACAGGGAATGGACCGAAAATGACGGTGATATCAAGCCACGGCTGATTACCTCTACCTTCTCGACTTTAGTGAAATTTCCTTTCTAATGAGTTCATCAATGCATTCCATAAATATTTATCGCTGTCTGTTGTACTGCAGGTATGGCGCCAGATGCCAGAGTTGATTCTACTGAAGAAAAAGAAAAAGACGCATCACCTGCTTTCATTTTAGCGCCAACAGTGTCTGCGATCAGTATTCGAGTTTGGAGTAAGTACCTTGTGCTTTACAACACTCTACAAGGTCAACGAGCAGAGGCTTAATGGTTGAGGAGAGGTATTCCTGGAGAGATGATACCTAAACGCTACTTGAATACACAGCGATGACAAGCAGATCGGGAGAATGTTCTGGGTAGAGACCCCAGCTTGCTCCGAGGCAAAATAGAGACTGATATTTGCAAGAAATCACCCTAACATCAGCAAAAATCGGTTCCGTATACTTCTGGAGACAGCGGCAACAACTGGTGCACATAATCTATGCCAACCCAGGTCAGTAGGCCATCGAAGAGCAGGTCATGAGAGCTGCAACTCACACCTTCACTGCTCTCAATGAAGACGCACCAAATGCTCCCTATGGGACAGGCATCTGTTCTGCCTGCTGGGGGCGCACTACATAAAACAGATGAAGATGCCCCTGCCAGGGACTGTGTTGCAGCTCAAGTCGTGATGGACAGAAGTAGAATACAAAACATACATGCTTTCTTCCAAGACAATTCTACAACGATTATCTATCAGTCGTATTAAGCACTTGAAACTTTATGCATCCCTTTCTTAAAGAGGGCACTTCATAACAGAATGATATGTATAACAGGCAAATTACTTTCTAACAAGAAGAATGTTTGCTAATGTACTTATAAAGCAGCAACTGTAAAGAGGCTACTCTTTCTAATAGTTACTAAGCAAAAATAGATGATCCCTAACAGCATGCAAAATAAAGGTTAAAATGGATATATGATAGAAATTTCCCCAACTATTTCTTTCACAGATTGATATCAGTCTTGAATTAAACTTTCTTGTTCGCTGGTAGACAAGTGAAAGGATGATTTATGCTGCTGTCAAAGCAAACACACCACTTCCTGTGGTCTTTTTCTCTACCAGATTACCATGTTTTAGAGGGAGGCAGTCCAGCAGTAGCTTCGAGTATTTAGAGACATCTTTGGAGAGAAAGTGTGAAACCGTTTCCCAGATGAAGAAAGCTACAGAGAAGCCCCAATTCATTCACTTTCTGAACATGAGGAAGGGCGAAGGCAGTGGGGGTCTCATCACTGCTAACGACACGACATGAGGAGGGGGTCGCCCCACGCGACTCCAAGTTAACCAGCGTTTACCCTGTTCCAGTCTGCTGCGCAAAGTAGGAAGATAATTAATCATCGGAATAGTGACCATGTCAAAGACTGGGCATTCTGGCATCTTGGTAGACACTGGGGACAGAAATAAAGCCAAATCACATTCACGAACCCCCCAGCAACGCCCAGAGGGAGACTAACATATAAATGAGTGATCTTTAAAATAATGATAATGTGGCGTGATTTTTCTGTGGGTTTTTTTTGTTTGTTTGGCAAACCATGAATCTTCCAGCTACATTCTCCCAGTAGATTACATTCCAAACAGCTTTTAGATGATCAGATCTGACACCTTCAGACTGACGGTAATAAGGCTACTTCTATACATCAACCTCCAAAGTGGGGTGGGACCAGTTGTTCCTGGCAATGGATCCTGATTGGAATAGATGGCAATCTGCAAGAGTCCTTGTTACTTAAGGTAACCAAGCCAACCCCAGTCTAAACCCTGAATGCCCACAGATCAGCTGTCAACTTCTCCTGAACTTAGTCAAAGGAACAAGTGACATCTCTTGGCTCCCAGCAACCCCTCCTTGGTTTCCCCCATCATTGGTCCGTAAATGATGACAGTGATCTGCCCCTGAACTTGAGGGCAAGCTGAACAGCTACCTGAATCAGAACATCACGTTTGCCAGGAGCTCTTTGTATATCTCCTGGGTGGTACTGCAGTTATTCACACAAGTGCATGGTATTTACTGTGGTGCAGCTGCATGTGAACATGCATGACATTAATGCATGATCTGTGCATTAATATTAGACCCCAGGATGCCAAAACCATGAGTGGAGAAGCCTTAGAACACACGAGAAAGTCACCATGGACAGTGATCAAAAGCAAGGGTGTGTGGGTTCAAATCCTGGATCTGTGGCCTTGTAGCTGTGTGACCTCAGGCACAATCATTGACTTCTCTGTTAATGTTCTCATGGGGAAAATGAAGATCTTAGTATTAGCTTCCTTCCAAGGCATTTGTCAGAATGAAACAAGAACCCATGTGGCGCCCAATGAGCAGCACGCACACAGTGTGAGATCTTACTGCTACGCATGCATGTCCGCCAGGAGACAGGAAGCTGGAGCTCAGTCTTTACATGACAAGGCAATTGCCAGAAGGAGAAGGGAACACGGATCCCAGGGACAGAGAATAGTGTGTTCGAAGATAGCGGAGGACACGGGCAGGAGGTTAAAGGTGGCTGACGCACAGGTGAGTGGGAGTGGGGTGGGAACAGGTGGGAAATGGACCATCGCAAGCCCCCGACATACAGGGGGCCATTCCATTCCGCAGGGCACACTCATTCGTGCTGAGTCGTTCGGACAATCCAGTGATCCTCCAAAGCAACGCAACACACGTTGAAGGCTCGTCCGAGGTCCGAGGTCAAAGAGAAGTGTGAGAGCAGGAAGTAGGCTGAGCTCCAGGGTCCGACTCCAGCCTGGAGAGAGAAGTCGGGGCAAGCGCCCCTCTAAGGCTTCCCCCTCCTCTCTCCCTCTCTCTCTCTGCAGAGCCGCCCGAGAGCGCCAAGTACAAACGTGCTCTCCAGTGCCTTATCAGCTTCGTCAAGAATTGCAACTACTGTTCTCTCTAGCAGTCGTCCTTTCGGGAATTTGTGCAAATCGGAGTGAGGAAGGAGGGCCAGCCGCCTCCTACAGTCTAAGGTTCACTCCCTTAAGCCCGGATGTCAGTTTAACAGTCAGACAGAGGAAGGAAGCTTCTCTGACACTCTATGCGCTCCGGTCCCATGAATAGGGACCTTCATTTGCCTGTACAGTGCAGGGCCATTCAAGAGCAATTAAATTTGGTTAAAATAAGAAAGAAATGCTTTTTAAGGAAAAAAAAGAAGGTTTGAGGGGATTGCAAAAGTTGATTGTGCTAAAGCACTTTTACACAGGTTTGTTTTAGTTCTCAATTGTCCCGTCGTATTTAAGCTGGTCTCTTACTCTGAAATATGATAACCTTTCTTTTCTCTGAGTTCTTTCTCCTAAATTAATAGCACTGTCTCTAATTCCATGCGCAGCAAGCAAAGAGTTTATTTTACCAGATAAAGGGAGGTCTGGTGATCAGCCAATGTCTAAAGACCCACTGGCCAAGTCAGTAGTAGGCTGAAGACTGCAACTGATAAATAGATACTCCTCACAAAATCACTTTAAAACTGACTTTCATCTTCTCGACCAGCTTAGTATTATTCACGTGGCATTCTAACACAACTGAGTAGAAATTAAAAAAAAACATTAACCTATAAAAAGAAAACCATATTACAATTTTGAAAAGAGAAATAAATATACTACAACATACAAGGCAGTTTAAAATGAAAAAAAAAAAAAAACCCTGCAGGTTGCAAATTAAATTGTGAGATTAGAAGAAAAAACGTCCAACCATAGCAAAGGCATCCTGAAGGCTACACCGAAAACTGCAGTTGAAGCTGACTCTTCAGTGAGAAAATGTGGACCATGACAACATTTTACCGCATCTGTGTGTGCCTCTCCTTTGCAAAGAAACAAAGCTTCAATGGTCCAATTGGAAAAAGAAAAAAAAAAAAAACACCAACCAAGTTTGGTTTCCTCTCAGCACTCCCAGCTCAGGTCACATTTCTTTGCCCAGAATGAAAGGAGGGAAGTAGAGGAGTAAAAGCAGAAATGCAGGTCAGCTCTCAGGCCCCACTTCACAGCGCCTTGAATTCCTAATGATTGCACCGACCGCCCTGAATCATTTCCCCAAAGGTAGGGAAGAAAGAAAAGTGCACTTAGGATACAAGAGAATTCTGGCTTTTATATACCAGGATATAGTCGTCAAAGATGATATAAAGTGATGGGACTGGCTCAGCACTTATAAACCCCTATGTTTATGTGAATCGTTAGATATATTATGAGTATTAATATGGGCTTCCATTCTATCTTCTTGAGGAGAGCCACTGCTTTTCCATCGATACAGAGAGAAGCTTCATACTTCTCTGCCATGGGGTTCTCAGCGCACGTATCATGGTAGCCCACTAAGAGTACTTTCCTATAAACAAACCTTCTGTCGATTCATTCCTAAGGTAACAGGTGTTTATGCAGTTTCAGATGCTTTGACAATCCAGAAGAAAGACTTCCATTAGAATGTGCACTAATGAGCCCTCTCCTGTTTTTTCCCAAAGTTGACCCCTTGCTTAAAAAAAGATCAATGAAACAAACAACCCATGTCAAGTAATGATCAATTTGTTATCTGACTTAACAATGAAAGCTGTATAATTATATATAAAACATATATCATCAGACCAATCTAAAATCAATATGCAAAGCATAGAAATTTGACATTACTTGCCCTGTGTGAAATGTATAATTTTCTTAGCTTCGAAAAACTTCAAAGTTGTGCCAGCTCCTCCAGTAACAACTTTAGAGAAGATAAAACAAACAAACAAACAAACAAAAAATACCTGTGTTCTGCCCTGGTTGGTGTAGCTCAGTGGACTGAGTGCCAGCCTGCAAACCAGAGGGTTCCCAGTTCCATGCCCAGCCAGCCAGAGCACAGGCCTGGGTTGCAGGCCAGGTCCCCAGTAGGGGGCGCATGAGAGGCAACCACACATTGAGTTTCTCTCCCTCTATTTCTCCTCCCCTGCCCCTCTCTCTGAAAATAAATAAATAAAATATTTTTAAAAATACCTATGTTCTTAATCCAGCCACAAATATATACAAAGATATTTTACAAACTATGATGCTTTCTATTCTGATGCATGTAATCTTAGAAAATCACATAATTAAGTACATTGACAATACAAGCAACCCAAAATTACCTTCCTCCCAACTTAGGAAACTGAGGGACTTTTACATGCGTTCTGTGACTCGATTCCCCATCCCATTTTCTCTCGATCAGTCTTCTTCACTTAACCCATCCCTCCAATCACTCCGGCACACTCATTCAAGTCATATCTGGTCATCCCATCAAGGCTCAGACCATTATTTTTTAAAGTTACTTTTATCGCTATTGCAGATCTTTTCCGTGTCTTAGTTTCCTCATTAGTAAAGTGAGAAGGCAGGATGTGGGAAAGCAATTTCTGTAACAATTTCTGTGTCTAGCATTCCCTTAAAAAATCTAGACGCCTTTTCTTCCTTTGAAAAATTCACCGTTTTCTTGCCGACACCCCCATCCCACTTGATGTGAGCCCGTTTGTTATTATCAAATAGGCAGCACTTGAGTAAATTAACCAGAGGGACGAGAATCTGTCCCCAAAAGAAACAAATTTGTAGAAATAAAAAGGGGGTTACTTAGATTTTTTTTTTGTCCGAAAGCCTGCCCACAAATCTGAAAAGGGGGTCCATGGTTGCCTTGCTACATTATTGGGGAAAACTTAACTTGAATAATGTGCTCCTTCTAATTTAGTCACAAAGTGAGGCAAACACCGAACCTAAAAAGAATAAATACATACATTGCGAGCAATCGTACTAAATGTATACATTTCTCACGTAACAACCCTTTAATTTTGTCTACGACTATGAGAATACTACTTAGCAAGTATTTTTTTATAAAATAGCCTCTCTGTTAAGAATTCATTATGAAGTAAACCATCACTTTAAAATATCAGTAAACTTATGAACAATTTTAAGAAAGTGTCTCTAAATACATATATATGTATACACAACCTAAACTGAGACTGTCTGCATACAACATGCAGGAAGATGCTTCTGATAAGACACTTATTTGTCTTCATCGTTTCTCTATTCCAGACTTGGTCAATTTTCATTGGAAAAACAAATGGAGAGACATTATTAATAATCATAGCGGACCCTGCATTTATTACCGGAAGTGCATCTAATCTTTTCCCCGATGTCTGTTAAGTAACCGCAAGGACGGACTTGGCCCCCGTGCAGAGATGGATTAGCACAGACGCTGGAAGCCGGCACCATTTCACCTGCTGATCCCGGGCACTCAAAACACCCAGCAGGGCTCACCACCAAACTGCTGACGGGCTCTGAACATTTCCCATAAAATTAATCAACTTTTTGCAAGAACACTGTTAGCTTAACCACCAAGGACTGAATACCATTTTAATTAGTAAAAATGATTCAAGGAGATGTTTTTCTCAGCACTTCCTTACGCCTTAACTCACTTTAAAAACTTTGAAACCGTGCATCTTCACACAACCACAGTGCAGCCATGATAGGGGCCAGGTAAATCTTAGGTTCCTTCTGTAATAAGTAGTGGACTAGTGGCCAGAGAAATTCATCAGTTTCTAAGATTCGCATTTATGTTAACCACAGACCCAAAAATTGAAGCTAATGTAAATGACTATACTATAAAACTCTTTTATACCAAATCATAATAAGTGCTGAAAATTTTGAAAAGTTTGTTAAGGATTGCCAAGTTACAGGGTTCGGACTTGCAAAGTAAAATACTGACTGTATCCGGCCATAATTTTCTTTGAACCCATTCATCCAACAACTTGTCTCTGTCGGGTTAGACGCTTCAGGACCCTAGCTGCACTTCCTTCAGAGTCTAATGTGTTACGAACCCATGCCTCTTTAAGGCTTTAATATTTTTAATCCCAGAAATACAAATCTGAGAATAAAACAGGCTGTTTTAAATCATCTTTGGGTTTAGCAACCAAATCACACTGCTGTGCCTCAGTGAAATCCATACATTATGGTACAATTCTAGTATATAAGACCTTTACTTAGAAACTAGAGTAAAATCTTATTCATTGTGTTTTCAATTGCAAGTGTAATGACTAGTATGAGTGCTGGACACTGGTTTATTTTCCCCTTGTGTGATGATTCAGGCCAGTGTCTCCTGTTAAGCATTAATAAACAATCAGGTCCTTTTGGACATGTATTAAGTGGCAAGAATGCCTACAAGTAGGTTTAAGTCGGTATCTCGCCTCCCACTATGCAACAAATGCCTGGCAACCTGGTTGAACGCATACCAAATTTTGCAGTAGGACTATCTAAACAATCTTAAAACCTTCAAGACAGTTCACCAGAAAGGACAAACAGGAACCACATACGATCATTACACTTGGCTTATTTCTCACATTACTTGGCTTTATAACAGGAAAGGTTCTTTCTCCCTCACGTATTCGCTGCGGTACAGGGATGTTTGTTTAAAAGTGATTCAGGTATGTAGCCAGATTGGAAAGAGAAAAACAGTACACCACACGGGTAGAAACTTCATCTGTCCCATATCCTTAGAACTTTACGGAAAAGAACCAAACCTCTAACCCCGAACGCTACAATGACGCCTCTTGAGTTTACACTTCGCCTTTCGTTGAAGACAGTCTGAGTGTCTACATTTTTTGAACAAATGGCTGACTTTAGGATACTTTTGTCCACATATGTTGTGACACGCAGAGGAAGAAATGGTATGTATACCTCTTCCTCCGTAGTGAGGATTTTAAGAAGCCTCACTTGCTAGGCAGATGCTTGGATTCCAAGTAACACACAGAACCAGCAGAGGGCAGGGCGGCGGGCAGAAGGAGCCATCCCGCTGGTGACCAGGTACTCAAGGTAGAAAGCAAACTTTGGATGGAGTCCACTTTCAAAGACTCCACTCTTTATCCTTGGAAAGGTAGAAACGAAGAAATCGACATAACTGGCACAGCTCAGTAAAAGTTCAAACAGTCCTCCCGAGGCTCGGACTGCCTGTCCGACCCGGGGAGGGTCGCACGGAGGAAGGAGCGAGCCCGCGCGGCCTGCTCGGGCTCCAGGTGAAGGCCAGCGCGCCTGTGGGGCAGGAACACAGACCTGGTTTCGAAGAGCCCGGCCCCCGGGAGCGCCCGCTCCCATTAGGGAGAACGCGGATCTTGGCACCCACCGGGGCCAGACTCAGGTTTCTGCTAAAGCCTGCGCATTTGGGCTTGACACTTTCTTTCTCCCTCAGCCAATCCTCGCCACCCTCCTTCTCACCCCCGCTGCGCCGTGCCCTTTGAACAAAGCTGGCTTTTCTACTCCGCGCACTCGGGGCTCCCCTGCACTCCAAAGGCGCTCCACCGCCAGCCGCGTCTGCGGCACCTAACGGACCGCTCCAGCCACACGCCTGGGAGGGAGAGGGCGGGGTAGGGGCGGGAGGAGACGCAGGGAGGAGGGAAGTGGCTCTCCCTCCTTGGGTACTGACAGGGCTGCCGTCTTCCCAACAGGTCTGCTCCTTGACTGCGTGCTGGTGCCACGTAGGAACTTTCCCTTACCTCTCTCCTCCCGCCCTCGCCCTCGCCCCCTCCCCTATCCCTCCTCCCCCGGCCCATTTGCTTGGCCAGTTTCACCACTCCCCACGAGAACTGCACGTCCAACCTGCAAGAAGGGGAGGGGGGTTCATCGTGGAGGGGAGGGCCTGAAATTCGGGGGAAAGCGTTCTCCAGATCTCCAACCCCATTCCTTACAACCTGCCAATGTTTCCCCCACTGAAAATCTCATCAAAATGCCACAAACACGCACGAAGTGTTCTCGGTCTTCCAGGTTCCCCCCGCCTTTGCTTTCTCATATCCCTAAAAGTAAAACAGCCCCGTTCTCACTTTATTCCAGACAAAGAACTTTATCAAGGTTCATTTTATACCCGTCCTCGATATTTTCGGCTCCGTTCCCCCCTAAAAAGATATTTCCATTGGCTAGAATCCGAAGAAACCAGAAGGTGTGTTCCATGGGCAGTCTGAGGGCTGATCCTGGAACAAAAGCTCCTTACAAGTGCCCTTGTGTTCGAGGTAATATTTTTTCTTCTTTTCAAAGGCGCTGCGAAGTGGCGAGGGGCATTTCGGCAGGCTCTGTGCCTGACAGATCTTTTTCCCTGCCACCTCTTCTCCCATTACTGTCCCGCCTACATCCAC
>PVKM010008018.1:16689-40115 GCA_004027735.1 Carollia perspicillata | reverse complement strand
TTTTTGAGTTTATGTCATGGTATTGAATTTTATAATATACATCGATTTGCCATTTTCTACATCAATTGCAATGATCCTCCTGTGATTTTTTTCTTCTTTACCTTCTAACGAGGTGGATTACACTAATTGATTTTTAAATATTGAACCAGCCTTACATCTCTGGATGGCATATAATTATTTTTATATATTGCTAAATTCTGTTTGCTAATATTTTGCTAAGGATTTTGGCTTCTGTATTCATGGTGCATGTTGGTCTGTAGTTTTGGGGGGTTTTCTATTCTTTTTATCTGGCTTTCGTATGAGAGTTACCCTACCTTCATAAAATGAATGTAGAAGTGTTTCTATTTCCTAGAAGAAGTTATACAGAATTGATGTTAGTTCTCTAAACATTTGTTAGAATCCTCCATTGAAATCATCTTGGCCTGTAGATTTCTTCTTGAGGAGTTTTAAAATTATGAACTCAATTTTCTTCATTGTTATAGGGCTATTTAAATGACCTATTTTGTATTGTGAATTTTCAAGGAATTGGTCCATTTCATCTAAGTGGTCAAATGTATATAGACCACTGTATACATCAATAGACGTATACACTGTATAGATCAATGTATAGAGTGGTTCGTAGTATGCTCTTATTATCCTTTTGACATCTTCACAGTCCGAAATGATATCTCCTCTTTGATGACCTGATATTGGTAATCTGTGTCTTCTCTCTTATTTCTTACTTGTCTGCCCAGAGAGAGGCTTGCCAGTTTTATTGACGTTTTTAAAGAGCCAGCATTTGTTTCATTGATTTTTTTCTGTTGTTATATTTTCAATCCTATTGATTTCTGCTCTGCTCTTTATTATTTCCTTCCTTCTCCTTGCTTTGAGCTTATTTTTGCCTTTTTTAGGTTCAAGAGGTGGTAGCTTAGATTATTGATGGGAGTCTTCCTCTTTTCAAATGTAAGCATTTAGCGCTATACGTTTCCCTCTCGTGTGCCACAAATTTTGACATGTTGTGTTTTAATTTCTATTTAGCTTCATGTATTTTTTTTTCTCTTGGAGATGTCCTCTTTGGCCCACGGATTGTTTAGAAGTAGGCTGTTCAGTTTCCTAGTATTTGTAGATTTTCCCATGAGCTTTCTCTTTCTTATTTTGCTTTTGATTTTATTGTTGTCAGAGGATATATTCTGTACAATTTCAATTCTTCTGGCCCAGGATGTGGTCTTTCTTGGTATATGTCCCACTGGCACTTGAACCAAATGTATGTTTTGTTGCTGGTGAGTGAAGTGTTTTATAAATATTGTTTAGATCCTTTGGGTTGATGCCGTTATTGAGTTCTTCCGTATCCTTGCCAATCTTCTCCCCAGTTGTTCTATAGATGGTTGAGAGAGAGAAGCATTTGTGTCTCTAATTATAATCATAGATTTATGGATTTCTCTTTTTACTCTTCTTAGTTCTTGCTTCACATACTTGGCAGCTCTCCTGTTCGGTGTATACATAGTTATGGTTGCTATGTCTGTTGGTGGATTGGCCATTCTATCATTGTATAATCTCCTTCTCTGTGCCTGGTAATTTTTTTTGTGGCACAGGATAATTTCGTGAAGCTCAAATTTTATTCTCCATAGCTAAACTGTTATTGAACACAGCCACGCTCATTTGTTTAGGCGTTGTTGATGGTAATTTTCATGCTGTCATGGTGGGGTTGAGTAGTTGTGACAGACCGTAGAGCCAGAAAAGCTAAAAATATTTGCTACCTGGTTCTTTGTCCTTGGTAATTTTATTTGTTCAAAAAGGTGCTTTATCTGATATTAATATAGCCACTCCTGCTTTCTTTGATTAGTGTTAGCATGATATACATATATATTTATCATTATATGTGATGTTTGTTTCTTGTAGACAGCATATAATTGAGTCAGGTTTGTTGATCTACATTGCCAGTCTTTGTCTTTGTGTATCTCGGTAATCTACACTTAGTGTAATTATATGTTAGGGCATACCTCTCCCATTTTATTTTTTGTTTTCTGTTTGTTCTCTCTTTTTTCTTTTTCTCTTTTGTTTATCCTGCCTCTCTGTAGGCTATTTGGACATTTTTTAGAATTCCATTTTGACTTACTGTAGTGTTTTTGAGTGTATCTCTTCGTATAGTCTTTTTAGTGATTGCTCTCGGCATTGCAACACTATAAATATATATATATATATCCATATATATATATAAAACTTATCACAATCTACTGATATTGTCAAATCACTAGTTTGAGTGACATGAAGAAACGGTACCTCACTTTACATTCCTTTGCCCTCCTCTGTTTATAATACAGTTATCGTAAATATTTTCCTGCTTACGTTTAGAACCACATTGCACAGTGTTACAATACATGTAAAGAGTGCTCCCCGTGCCTTTGGAGAGAGTGAGCAGGCTCGGTTGGGGCCTCCTTTGTCACTAGCATTTCTGAGTCGCTGGCTCTTCCGGCGCCCGGCCTGGGATGTGGGAGGCAAAGAGAAACCTGGGGCTCCCGTCTCCACGCCACTTTCGGGCCCCCGGGCCCCCGCTGGGTCTTCTCGCCACCTTGCAGAATTGCCTGTTGTTTGTTTTATGCAAAATGCCCAGGGTTTTAGTGATACATCATGGGATAAATAGGGAAAAGTAGGTTGACTCCATCTTCCTGGAGGTGGAAGTCCTCTTGTGTCCTTTTGACCTGCTCATCACTTCATCTGAGCACTTCCGATGTTTTTGGCATGACCAGATATTCCAGGTTCATCTTGCACTTTCCCATCCCAACCGTAGAAAGCCATTTCTCCAAAAAGCCCTGGTTCTATTTATTGCCTCCATAGGATTTTGAAATGGATGAGAATAATAGGTCGCATTACAATGAAAGTGAATTTCAGACCAAATTTTGCCACACCTATAAACACTTCCTAACTAAATTCTTTTTTCTCAAAGCACAAAATAAACTGTCTTGCAGGCCTGAGAAGTCCTAGCTCTGTGGTTTTACAGGTGTTCCAAACTTCATGCACGACAGGTCATGGAGACGAAGTCCAGCTTTCCACAGTCAGCGTACTAACCCCATCCCTGCCAGCGTTGAGCAGACAGAACCTTCCAGAGTCCCTGTTGGCTCAGGACCAGGGAGAAGTTTTAGCCTAGGAAAGCCCCTCTATAGATAAAGAGGGCAGACCACACTAGCTTGTCTCAGAAATTCACGGAAGGGCTGTGAGTGTCTCTAAGATACATTGAGCTAATCCACGTATCTCGAATGCCTTTGCTTTCACCAGGGATGGCCCCTGTTTAAAATTCAGTGTTGCTAATCAGCAGGCCACTATCTTAATGAATTACAAGCACAGCGCCCATTGTCGATAGGGACAAGGACTATCAGTGCCCCGACAGGAGATTCCTCTAGAGAATAGCTTTCTGCAGTGGAGGCCAGCAGAGCATTGCTGGGCCGGGCAGCCTTGATGGGCCTGCAGTGGGACTGCGGCGAGAGTTTGTCCCGAGGAACATTTATGCGGAATGTCCCACAGTATACGTTTAATACCTTAAATTAAGTAACATAGCAACACTATGCTTCAGCACGACAGGTACTCCACACATTTCGGTGGAGTCCAATTAAATTAATACTAATGAAATCTATCCTTAGGAGCCCTTTTAGGTATCACCAGAGAGACACCATTATTAGCAAGTGTTCACTGAGCAGCTACTACTTGCCTGAACCTGGAGAAGGCCTTGATACAAGGAGGGAGATGGCTGTCAGACCCTGCGCCCCAGCCCAGTGGGCCTGGGTGCCCTGGTCACTGGCGCATCTCCTGGCTGGCGCCCAGGAGCCTTACTGCATAGTGCTTGGCTGGAGGCTGAGCATGGAGGGGAGGGAGCCCAGAGAGCTAGGCTGCCAGGCAAAAGAGCTGGTGGAGAGAGGGGAGAAGAAACTGAATAGCTTCCCTGGCAAGTGCTGACGAGCTCTAAGGCTGCTCTGAGAAGGAAAGGATAAAGGGCGAAGGTGGCCCTTAACTCCCTACCCCTGAGGGTAGCCATGTGTTCCTCTTATCGCCACTGGGGTAGATGGGTGAGTCTCTGTCCCTCTCGCCATCTGTCTTTGTGGGACTGTAACTCTGTGTCCCCTCCCTCCCTCCGTCCCTCCTCTTCTTCCTTCCCTCCCTCCGTCCTTACTTCTCTCCGCCTCTGTCATTTTGTCCTTCTGTGTCTGTTCTCTGTTCCCACCTCTCTCATCTGTCTGTCTCTCTGCATTTGCCTTCTGGTTTTCCTCTCTGCCTGTCTCTGTGTCTGTCTCACTGGACTGTCTGTCTGGCCTTTCCATCTGTCCCTTTCTCTGACATCTCTGTCTCTCTCCATCTCCGTGTGTCCTTCTCTCTGCTCCTGCTCTTCCTTCCCACCCTCTCCCATTTCCACGCCCCTTGCCTCGTTCCCGCCATGCAGGTCCACCAATGCACACATACGTGGATGTCTATGCTGTTGTCCATCTCGATTGTACATACAGATTTATAAACACGTGGGACTTTCCCCCCGTGGTACAGAGGCACACTTACATTCTCATCCCATCAGAAGGTCAGGCGGTTATCTGCCTCGGAGGTCTGTCTCAAGGCACAAATATTCCCCGTGCAGATAGTGACCCGCAGTTTCCAGCAGGTGCTCTAAGGTGTGTCCAGACCTGTGGGTGGGGGTGGGGGTGGGGCTGCCAGCTGCCCAGCTGGGTGGGGTCTGTGCGCTGTCGTGGGAGCACTGGGGTCATGGTTGGGTTAGGATGTGTTATCTGTGGAGCATCCCAGATGCTGACCTGGCTGCTTCTAGCCCGAGTGGGTTCATGGTGCTCTGCAAGGGTAGCTGTGGCCTGTCCACCCTGCTGATGGAGGAGTGCAGGTGGCATGGTTGCCCCAGAGTGGGACAGAAGTCCACAGTCCCCATGGGATCCTCAGTTGTGACAAGACCATTCTAATACTTTGCAAGGAGTTTGCGGGTGAGAAGGTGATTTTTACAAGCCTTAGTGGATAAACGAGAGTGAGGACGCAGGTAAGCGTGAGTACCTCGGGTGCACTCTTGTGTGCTGCCGAGTGAGTCCTGTCGGCAGCCCCGCCCTGCAGATCAAACCACTGACATGTAGGGAAACTGAAGAACGTTTCCTGAATCACATACTGACTAAGCCGCTGGTCTGGGATTTGATGAGCCCGAATTCTTTCCGCTGCACCCGGCATTTGCCAGCTTTTCCCCCTTGATCTTGGCATTTCCATGTAGAAAAGAGGTGAGTGGTTTGCTGTGATCATCGAAAGGGCACGGGGTCCAGGGGCCCAGCGCCTGTGCCCCTGCCAGTCATGCTTGGCGCCCCCGAAGCGCCTCTGTGCAGGCGTGGTGGGGAGCTTGGCTGTGCCTGGGAAGAGCTGGTGGAGGTGTGGGCAGGTGGACTGGTGACAGCGAAGGTGAGCAGAGTGACTGTGGCGTGACAGCACGTGGTGCCCACACGGGGTTGGAAACTGAGCAAAGTAAAATGCACCGACCTGGGCTGCCCGTCGCCCGCTTGCTGTTGCCTCTGACAGGGAGGATTCTAGGGAAGAAGAGCAGGGAATCACAATGTTTGCATTGTGGCTGGCAGGTTAAACATCTAAGAATGCGTGGTCTGGAGTGGCCAGCTGACTTCACTCGGGGCCATACTGTTCGCAGATGGGGGACGTGGCCTTGGATTGCCTTTCCGCTGTGGCACGTGACAGAGCAGGAGCGGAGGCAGGGAGCCAGCCCACCTGTGACTCTGTCTCCATCTTGCCTTCCCAAAGGTGACGCAGCTCCCAGATATTTGTGTCTGGCTCAGGAGGATTCTGGCTAGCAATCTCCCACCCCGAAATTCGCACAGGTACTAGAGAGGAAGTAATGATTCAGTTAAGCTTGTAACTGGTGCAGCCACTATGGAAAACAGTATGGAGGTTCCTCAAAAATCAGAACTAGGTCTGCCATACTACGTAGCAGTTCCTCCTCTGAGTGTTTCTCTGAAGAAAATGAAAATACTAATAAAATCCAATATATGAACCCCTGTGTTCATTGTAGCATTATATTTATAATATCCAAGACATGGAAGCAGCCTAAGAGTTTATCAGTAGATGAATAGATGGGGAAGATATGATACACACACACACACACACACACACTCACACGGAGGAACTTTACTTAGTTGTAAAAATGAGTGGAATCTTGCCATTTGTGACAACATAGAGTATTATGCTAAGTGAATAAGTCAGACAGAGAAAGGCAAATAGTGTGTGATTTCACTTGTATTTGGAATCTAAAGAACAAAAAAAATGAACAAACAAAATAGAAACGGACTCACAGACACAGAGAACACACTGATGGTTGCCAGAGAGGAGGGTGTGGGGGATGGGTTAAAGGTGAAGGGAAGTAAGAGGCACAGGCTTCCAGTTATAAAGTAACCGAGTTCCCGGATGGAACGTGCAGCGGAGGGAATGCAGTCGGTAATACCGAGATGACTGTGTGCGGTGCGAGGCGGTAACCGGACGTCCCCTGATGACCACACTGTAAGATCTCTCAATGGGGAATCACTGTGTTGTACACTGGAACTAATGTAATATTTTATGTCAACTATACTTTAATAAAAAAAAAGTAAAAGTACAACTTGGAAAAAAAATTTGTCAAGCCCCCCAAAACTAAAGGGTCACCCCCATGCCTCCCCCTTGAATACGAGCTCGGTCCAGAAAAAGTCCAGCCATTGTTAACATAATGAGAATGGTTTGCGTGGCATCGAGGTAACCTGGCAACCAAGGAGAGCGGACTGGAACGCGCAGGTACAAACAATGCCGACTTCACTGTACTAGTCAGTGGGAGCGGAAGACGCTGTTGAGTGAGCATGTGCACTGTGTGGCCATCGCGTTCAAAAATGAGTGAGTAGAACAATGAATCTGCATCAGATTTTGCATTGAACTGGAACATTCCTCTGTGGAAACTATTTGGATGATTCAGAAGGCCTCAGCTCTGGGCAACTGGGGATTGGTGGCTTCATCATGACAATGTGCCCGCTCATGCATCATGTCTTGTGCAGAGTTTTTTGGCAAAACATCAAATCACCCAGGTGACTCAGCCTCCCTACAGCTCAGTTGTGGTGCCCTGTGACTTTGGGCTTTTCCCAAAACTGAAATCACCTTTGAAAGGGAAAAGATTTCCAACTATCAGTGAGATTCAGGAAAATACAGTGGGGCAGCTGATGGTGATTGGGAGAACTGTGTGAGGTCCCAAAGTGCCGACTTTGAAGGGGACTGAGGCATCATTGTCCTATGTAGAGTGTTTCTTATATTTTATATCTTCTTCAATAAATGTCTCTATTTTTCATAGTACATTGCTGGATGCTTTCTGTACAGAACTTCTTGTATTCAGACGCAAGGAGAGGCTCATCTGCTTTATGTTCTTAGTGCAGAATACCATGCTTTCCCCAAATTCATTTTATTTTATTTCATTGTACAAATGGAGTGTCCCCGCTGTGTGCTGCTATCCCCCCGAGAGTGTGTGAGTGACAGGTGGGTTCACACACTCTACTTGTGCCTTGGACTCTGCAGCCCTGTTTGGGTGGCGCTCCAAGTCCTGGAGTGGTTTGGAGTGGGTGGTATGGGTGGCTTCCAAGTTTCCTACGGCCACTACCGTAAGACAGGGGTCAGCTGAGAAACAGCGGCAGAGGGCAGAGTAACGCAAGTCGTGATCGGGGCAGCCAGGGCCAGCAGTGCCGGGCGGGTGGTGACATTGGCCGCTCTGACCGCTGCAATCACCTTCAGGACAGTGCAGTGCAGCCCCAAACCAAGCCTGCCCTCCCCTTCATTTCTCAGTGTTCATTCGATGTCGATTCCCTCTCTGGTCTTCCAGTTGCTCCTCAGAACCTCCAAAGTGCTAACATTGAAACTGGTACCCAAGCTTGGCGTTAGGTTGGTGAATATCCCTAATATATAATCTGTACTATAGAGAAAACATATGGTTCTTACTGAAATCATTTGGTATAAAATGAGAGTTAAAAAAATAAGTATAAAGTCTTGTTGACCTTTTATACAAGACTTTTGAAAGGAAATATCAGGATAGAGTCTGTAGGACTCTGTGGTTTAAGAAAATGGTGTTCCAAATACACATTTTACCACTCTTACCTGTCCCTTATTACATTCAGGTCAGGCCCTGCAGAAATTATTCATGGAGGGTTTTGGGAAGGGTGAATAAAAGGTTATGTAGATATTAACTTTGAATTAATGCAAAAAAAAACCTCTCTAATCCAGGAGTCTTGGCTATTTTAAAATGAGTTAATAGCTATTGGGGTGAATTTATGTAGCAAATTGCTGTCTGCTATATTCAAATTATTCTCTGAGCTCTGACTCATTCAGAAAGGACCAAATATCACGGAGACACACAATTATTATGCTTAATTAACGTTTGCAACCGAAAAAGAATAAGGTTGGAATCTTTAATATCATTATAGATAGAACAACTGAGATTGACTGATTATTATCTGGAGATTAATATATTTTCCCCAAGCCATACCCTGGGGTCAAAAGACAGAATATTAAAACTATTTGAAAAATTCACTGCAATAATTGCTTTAGGGGCTAATTTTTTTTTAAATGCCTTGCTTCCCTACGCCTGTACTACTGACTGTTACAGACTGCACACTTCATCCATTAAGTGGTAATTCAGAGTGACAACTACACTGAAATGAAGCAAGTTAGCTAATGACCATGAAATTGTTCCTGAACCACCCCGTCCAAGTTCTTCCTGATCCCAAAGGGCCTCTGATCACCTGCTTTGCTCCTGAAGGCAGAATTTTCCTGTCCAAAACTGTAAATACTTGGGGGCGGGGGGGATGCTGGACAGTGGGAGAGTGAAGTGGGGTTGGAACTGTCATCAGAGGAGTTCAGGATATTTCAGAGAACGGTCACCCTGCTCCCCAGCGGGTGGTGCGGAGCCCTCAGGATGGGGCTGCGAGGCTGGGGAAGCTGCTGTTCGTTCCGCCGAGCCCGGGAATGGCTCCTGCACTGGTAAAAGGGCTTATTGGGTTTCACCACCACGGGACTTCGGGTGACAAGACGCTCCATCAGTAAGCATGTGCCCAGGCTTTTGGTTGGCCACCTGGACAGCCAGAGAAGCTGCCTCAGCCTTCCTTGTTCTTCCTTCTTCTTTAGGACCAAGTAGGCTGTGCCCAGGACAGCCACCGGGTCTGTCACCCTTGCAGGGAGGGTGGAGCTGGGTCTAGTGACCCCCACTGGGCTCGTGATCAAGTCTGCCCCACATAGAAGGCCACAGCAGCCAGGCGAGGGGCACAGGGGGCCCTGCCTGAGCCCCCTGCTGCTCTCAGTGGGGACATGCATGAGCAGTGAACAACTGCTCTCATTTCTTGGGCTTCAAGAAGTTTCCGTGTCGGGGTGCACATTTTGCATTTACAGTTTTTCCAGCTGGGTTTAAAAAAAAAACTGCCCATTTTTCTTTCTCTTTAGTTTTCTTTCCCATGAAGGCAGAGGCTTAGGATAAAACCAAAGTATTCCATAGGGCCGATTGGCTACAGGAAGAAGGAAAACCCCTCCAATCGCAAATCTCCCTCCCAGTCCCTGTGACAAGAATGCCACTCAGTGACTCCAAGGAAAAGGTGACTAGTTAGTGAGTTCCCTGCCTGTCCCTAAACTCACCACTTGATACTTGACGTTGGGACATTGAGATATTCATTGTCTGTGCAGATGCCTGTAAGACTGTGGCGTTTACTGTTATCCCCCAAAGAACTCAGCAGGCACTTAATTAGTGCTGGCAGAGACTGTCAGGTGAGCACTTGGGATACATACCTACACTTCAGAAGCTCACCACATTGTAGGGGAGAGAAAAGTAAGCAGCTGACCACAC
Organism: Carollia perspicillata; assembly: GCA_004027735.1. Lineage (NCBI taxonomy): Eukaryota > Metazoa > Chordata > Mammalia > Chiroptera > Phyllostomidae > Carollia > Carollia perspicillata. Next base: position 30,268 of record PVKM010008018.1, on the reverse strand, counting down.
ACCACATTGGAAGCAAATAGAGAGGACTGGCAGGAAGGAGAGTGTGGTCAGCCCTTCTCCAGGGAGTCAGGTAGGACTTCAGGGGACAGGAGCCGCTTACGCTTACTGCGTCATGGATGAATGGGGCTCATGGGGGAGGAGGGGGCTGTGGAGGACAAAGGCGGGGCCTGTACAAGACCAATCAGCACCAGGCTTCTTGGCAAAAGTGGGCTTTTCCTTGGGGAGCCATGCCCTCCCCTGGAAGCTGGGAAGATCCTACATCTTTCACGCGTGGGTAAAGCAGTCACTGGCCTTCTGCAGGCCAGAACAAGGACAGGATGGGTGCAGCTTCCTTGAGGAGGGCACTGACCAAGCCATCCTTGAGGAAGCGCAGGGTGCAGGGTCTTCATCACCCGCCCGCCGCCCCTACCAGGAGAGGGGTCTGTGCTGAGAGCACATTTCTCAACGCTGGTTCCACGAAAGGTTGCCAAGCAATAGACAGGGGAGTGAGTGGGCAGTGCAGGTCCCAGGAGGGAACCGAGGCAGAGGCAGACTGACCTGTGACAGTGGCCGAGCCAATGGCAGGTCGCTCACAGCCAAGGCCGGTGTGTGTCGGCATTCTCAGCGGTCTTGCTCTTGAGTCTTCCCGACGTTCACGGGCAACATAAGAAACTGCTCTCTGAGTCTGTCTGTTACGGTGGGCAGGGAAGGGCGAGGCAGCCCCGTGCGGTTCGGAGCAGGACGGGCAACAGGCAGCCTGCGGCAGGGGTGGGGTGGGGTTTAGTTGTGTCTCGTGGGCACCCAGGATGTCTCATAGACAGTAAGTAGATGACAAAGGCCCAGTTAAAAAATAGAAGGTTTATTAAGTGCTATATTTTAAACACGCACTGCAGAATGAGATAAATCTCCTAAAAAAAACACTTTGGAAATCGAGTTGAAAGTTCATTCTTCTCTTTTTCTCACCCCCAGTCTTCTCTTGCTGGTTCCAAGCCCGCAGGCTTCCTATTTGACACAAAACCTTCCTTTTCTTCCTTCTCCCTCTCTACCAGCCCCTGGTGCTGCCACCCTGAGCCGCAGGACCCGCTCGTTCCTGGGTTTCCTGGTAGTATTCAGTCGATGTTTTCATAGCTTCCTAAACGGAACATGTTAACAAGACATGTTAAGGGTTAAATAATAGAACATCGATACCCAGCATATTGTCATTTCTGTGCTTTTGGTTTAACTCTCTCAAATATCATGATTTATTCCTTGTTAGCTCCAGAACCCTAAGACTTGACTAATTCGAACATTGACACCGAAGGAAGGGGTTTTGAGACAAGTGTCTTGGCATCAGGTCCAGGCCCCCTTCTTCCAGTGTGGGCGTGCCTGGGCTGCAGTCGTATCCTCTCTACATTGGGAACAACAATAATCACAGCACACCTATTCTGAAAGGTGGCTGTTGGGGTTAGGGGAAAATATGTGTAAAAGTTGGTTGGTTATTAATTATCTGGCTATAAGGGTAGGGTAGCCTTCCTATTTGGCATATCTCTAATATACATTTTTCATTACTCAGATAGTAATTAGTTTTAGGAATATATAAGCATGTGGCCCATTTTAAAGCAATACTTTAATTTTGCAGGTTGTCATATTTCTGCCACATCAAAGAACGATTGATTTGATTTGTGACGTTTTCATAAAGCCTAAGTTTTAATGATTTCAAGACATTTTGTTCCTTCCTTTAAAGCCTGTCTTCAACTCTGGCTGACATGGCTCACTGGGTTGAGTGCTGTCCCTGGAACCAAGGGGTCACCAGTTCGATTCCCAGTCAGGGCACATGGCTGGGTTTCGGGCTCAGTCCTCGTTCGGGGCACGTACGGAAGGCAGCCAATTCATGTTTCTCTTTCACCTCGATGTTTCTCTCCCTCTCTTTCTCCCTCCTTTTCTCTCTCTCAAAAAAATAAATAAAATAAAACTTGTCTTCAAGCTTCACTCAATCTGTGGTCGAACTAATCCATGCTAGTGGCTTCAGATAATACCTCATGCGAGACGCAGCCCAGGTCTCTATAACTAGCTTGCATCACTGCTCTCTCCGAGGCCCCCACCCTGTCCAGGCTGGCCTGGGTCACCGGCATGACCTTCGGCAGGTCTTCCCACACCCACGCTTGCCCCTCCGTTCCACTCTCTGTGTGGCGGCTCCAGCCACTTTCCTTGGCGTCCACCAACACTTCATCCCTCTGTGGATGAGCGCTTTATTAAACTCAGCCTCTCAGCGATAACAGTTCAACTATTGAATAAAAAACCCTCCCCGTAACGGCCTCAACTCGCTTCACCTCTGCCCGCCTGCCGTGTTCTCCCCAGGAGGCGGGAGGCTCTGCCCAGCGCCAGGCCCTGCGCTCGCTGGGGCGTTTGCCCTGTTTGTGTCCTTCTCATCCCTTCTTCCCGAGGTACCTGCTGGGGGTGGCTGTCCCAGTTGTGCCCGACTTCCGTAGATGAGTGAACAGCTGTCCCTGTGCGTTTAATGCTAGGGCCTGCTGATCCTTTTTGAAAATACAGGGCGATAGGTGAACTGATGAACTCTATCTTTTGATTGCAGTAAGCATATATGTATGAACAGAAACACAGATGTGGGTTATAAAACAAAAGCAGATTTGGCTAGGTCGTCCTGAGAGCCTGAAGATATTTTGGCTTTACATTCCTCCTTTTCTGTGAATGCGTGAGAGAAGAAAAGATTTCCTCCTTTTCAACTCGCAAGTGATTTCTCAATTGGAAATGAGTTACTATAAAAAATTCATCCTGTAGCTCTAGAACTTGGCTTGTCTTTTTAAAAAAAAAATTATAGGAGAATCATCGCTTTAATAATATCTAACCAATTAAGGGTTTGAGTGATTTATAAATTTATGATTTTTAAAATTTAAAGTCTGGTGAAAAACACATTTTTCAAGAATATCACACTCGTCATTTTTTAGGTTTATCATAGTTTGATCTGACGTCCTGTGATATGCTGGCTTGGGTTTTACCTTGGTACTAAATACTAATCAAAAGGGCAAAGAAAAAAGCTAATGATGAGTGTAGTCTGGTGGGTGACATCTTTCAAAAATGTCAAATCGGGTTATACCAGTCCATTTCCTCAAATACCGGAGGGTCACTCTCCTGGCGTATCTTGTCTGAGCTCTGACAAAATAAAACTCTTCAGTCCACACAACAGGCGTGTGGTAAGTGTGTAAACTGCATTTGAAACATTGTAAGATTGAAAACAGAACCAAACACTTCCATCGGAGTCCGACATGGGAGGGAGGGGATGCGGAAAGCCGGCTGGGGGCCCATGTCCTCGGTCTGGAGTCAGCCGCGATTCGTCTGGCCCTGTGGGCATCTCCTGGGCTCCAGCCTCACACCCTCCACGTGCTCTCTTCAGACCTGGCAGGGCCTCCCAGCTTCTCTGTCTGTCGTCTTGAGTGTGTTCCAGGAGAATCAGGGGCATGCATTCGCCCAGCCAGCACGGACCTGAGGGAGAATCACGGGAAATTGCTTTGATACTGGAACCGACAGCCTGAGAATCAGAATTTGGAATTCATTGGTCCCACGTCCCTTGGGCCACTTGTTCCTAAGAGTGCCAGCCCAGCCGATAGCTGTCCAGTCATTGGAAGGCTGGCGTTATGGGCTTTTTGATGGATTTTGAAGGGCCCTGTAACCAAACTGGATGCTTGGTTACGGTGTAGCCACGTGAACTACTGTTTATCGATGAAGCACAAAACAGATCAGCGTGGGCCCAGACATCTTGGCCATGTTCACGGACTAGTAGAAATCGTGGTGCGGGGTAATCAAGGCTGAAGTTGCAGGCCAGGTTTCGAAGGCACAAGGACCCCAAACAAACCCTGAGAACATGAAAAATGCACAAGCAAATGTTTGAGCTCCAAGGCATTGAAAACCAGTGCCGTGGGCCTGGTTTCCTGGCCATCGGAAGAGAAGGGCTCTCTCCATGATAGATACACTCCTCCCTTTTCTAGGCCAGCCTGATACTATTTGATTCATTTTTCAATCTGGAAAAATGTCACCCTAGTCATAGCCTCATGAGCTGAAAATTCTACCGCAGAACTATCCACGTAGCCAAAATAAATTAGTTTTTCATATAACAGAATTCCTCCAAATTCCAGAACTTTTTCAATCTCTTTTATGCGCAACTTTAAAATGTAGTTTGCCCTTTCCTTTACAGACCCGTAAGTCAGGGCTTCTTAATGTGATCTAATCTTTTCTGATGACTCAGGCCCTACTTTCTAAGTAGAGTTTGGTGGTTGGAGGTCTTGAGGAGGTTGGTGAGTGTTTGGAGCGGCGGGGGGCACAGCAGCAACTGTATCGGAAGACTAGGGGTCAGCGCTCTGAGGGTGGGATATTCAAGACCCAGAGTTCAGAGGTCATGCAGTCACTGAGGACGACAGAGTCTGGGACAGGGCCTTCTAACCTGATTGTCTGTAAGAATCATCCGAAGAACTTAAAAAACAACACCAAAGCCAGGGCCCTACCCCTGTGTCCTCAGGAACTAAGATTCCAGCTTCTGACTGGACTGTCCCTAATACGTGTCCGTCTTCATCATGGCCCCAGACAGAGCTCCAGCTCTTCAAATGGGCATTGTGAGCACTAGGATAGTAGAGATAAAAAAGGGGCAAGGGGCAACTCGGCTGTCCTTAAGAGAAATTCCTGGCAGCCGCCGTACCATGCCTCTGCTTACGTCCACCGTGCAGAACCTGATGGCGTGGCCATAGCCCGTTGTAAGGGCGATCGGGACGTTGCTTTTCCTTCTGGGTGGCCCCATGCCTGGCTGAGCAGTGTATGCCTACGAAAGAGCGGATCTTCCCAAACAAGCCAGATTCTCTGCCACAGGAGGGTGGTGGGTTACATGGGCTCGTCATGTGAACTTCAGACGAGCTGCTGATTTTGAAGTGTGGTTACCCACTCCCACCTCAGGTTCTCGGGTCCAGGGAAAAGCAGCCTCCCATGGAGGGGATCTGGTTCCACGAGTGGTTTCCTCCGGGGACAACCAGATTTCTATTAGGGCAAGAACGGAAAGGACAGAGAAGAATAGAGGGGATCTTTCTGGTGCCGGCATGGCACTACCTCCCCGCCTTAGGTCTCCCTTTTCCCTTTAGCAACGCATATTCCAGGATTGCAGTCACCGCTCCTTTGTGACTCCCCAGTGCCTCTCTCCCTCTGCAGTTCTCCTGGAAGCCCCCGACCCTGTGCGAGCTTAACAGCCCTCCTCCTCCTCCTCCTCCTGATCACTGCAGAGGTCAAGGGCCATTCAGCTGGCCTGGCCATCCCGCAGAATTTCCCTTGAGTGGGCCATGTCCCACTGAGGGGATCCTGTCCAAGGATATCTTCCTGCTTAGACTTCTAACCCTCCGCCTCCATCCCATCACTGTTGACCTCACTGGTTATTTTCAGTGAAAGAGAAACAAAGCCGTCAGGCCTGGAGTTCCTCCACTGCCAGCCTCGGGACTCAGGTTCTGCCTTATGTCCCTTGGAGAGCAACACCTCCCTGCTTCTGTGGAAGGTGAACCTCTTCCTTTGCACAGCCAAGCCCACACCTCCTGGCTTTTCTCTGCGCGGATATCGTCTCCACTGGGTCACTCTCATCGACATGCACGTGTGGTAAAAAACACACTGATAATCTTTGACCCCACGCATCCGTCAAATTCTGTCCTGTTTCTTGGCTCTTCCTAATGGCAAAACTTATGGAGACCATTTGAACCCAGCTGCTGCCGCAATGCCTCGACCTCCTCCAGTTCCTCTCCCATGTCCCATCTGGCTTCCATTCGCACTCTACCAAAATGCTATCTTAAGTGTCTATTTTGTTTCTTCTCTGTCCTCATCTTCACCTCTAAGCAGCATTAGGCATACCTGACCGCCCCGTCCTCCCAGAATCAAATTGGTTTGTCATACCACAGTCCCCCGTTTTCCTGTGCTCTCTCCGCCTCCTACATGTGAGATTTCTGTGACGGTTTCTTCTTTTACTCACCTCTGACTGTGGAAGTGTCCTGGGCCCTGTCTTGAGCCTGCTTCCCCATCCAGAGGTTCATAAACCCTCATGTCCTCTCCCTTGAGCTCAAGACTCATATCCAGATGATATCTTACATGGCATCTCCACTTGGAACTCTCACCCTTGGCCACCGTCTTTACCTCAATATCTGTCCCCACCATCCACTGAGTGGCTGAAGTTAAAAATATAGATGACATCCTTGACCCTCCCTTCCACTCCTGCCCCCAGCGCATCTCATCATCCGCAAGTTCTGCCTTCAAAACACGTCCCAAGTCCATGTAATTCTCTCCATCACCATTGCGTCCATCCTGGACCAAACCGTCATTGTCTCCGGAGCTGTTGCAGGGGCCTGCCTGCTCCCACTTTTCCCGTTGTGATACCTTCCCTAAGAGCGGCCAGAGTGGGCCTTAGAAATACAAACCCAACAATTCAGCGTCTTCCCTTTGCACTAGAATGAAATCCCAGCTCCCGACGGTGGCTCAGGGCCCTGTGTGGTCTGACACCTGCCCTCCTCCGGCCTCCTTCTTACCACCCCCACCAGAGGCCTACTAAGGTGTCTACGGACGTGTCTTCTTCACCTTAGGGCCGTGGCACTTAATCTAGTGTTCCTTGAACAGCTTCTCAGGGTTGATCGCTGTCCCGTCCTTCAGGCCACAGATGTCACGTCCCCAGAGGACCCTTCCCCGAATAGCTATTTAGAGAGGTGTCCTCCCACTCTCTCCCTGTGTGTTGACGTGTTTAAGGTCTGTCTTACCCCACTGGCACCTGCTCTCCATGAGGGCAGGGACCATGTCTAGCTCATGCACATCTGTATTCCCGTGTTTAGAAGAGTTTTTAACCCTTCGCAGAAACTAATCAAATATGTATTGAATCCCTACATGAAACAAAATACCCGGGACGTAGTTCATTTTTTTATCCTATCACTTCCTTCACTCTCTCGCTGAAATTATGACTGCCACCAAAAGCAGACACTTCCCGATTACCATTTCTGAGGGCAGAGCCACCCCAGTTCCCGACTTCTAATCCACGAAGGGCTAGGAAAACCAGTTAATTAAGCTTGTTGACGCATGCGAAGGGCAGGAGAAGTTAGCGGCAAAGCACAGCGTCCGGGAGGGGCGCTGTCCCTGCTTATTTTCCGGTGCCCGGATCTTGTTGCTGTTGCTGCTGGCGGATGCGCAGAACCTGTCTCGTCAAGATCTTCACTGATTCAGTCTCCCAGGATGTGCAAGAGGAGGAGAGAAGTTCAGTCGCTTTGGGCCATAAAGACTGGTGCTCACAGCGCCATGGGCAAGGAGAGGCCTGAGACGGGGAGAAGGGGGTGCCTCCTCGCAAGTGTTCGGGAAGGAGCTTCTCATGACCCCGTCCTCGCTGACTCTGGGAAACGGGCGGCGAGGGGGAAGGCTGAGTGTCCTCTCGGTTCTCTGAGGCAAGCCTGAGACACAGGTGGACTTGCATCCTTGTAACACAGATCACTTTGCCCCATCCCTAGCCCGGGCTTTAGATAATGGCGTTTTGATCAGACGGTTACTTTCTCTTGAAGCTTATACGTTTCCCTAAAGTAGGAGATAATAGTGCTCAAGGGATGTTTTTACTGTGGGAACATACCCACAACATAAAACGGACCATGTTCATCACTTCGCAGTGTGCGGTTGTCTGCGTAAGAAACGTCCAAACCTGCAGAGAATTATCACGCGTTTGTCTGGGCCAGATGGATAACAATCGCCAGGAAGCAACATCTCAGTGGACTGAGAAAACGCCCTGCAGAATGGCAGTTTTGCAGCCGACTTTATACATTCGAATAAGAGGGGGCTGCTTGAGGGGGTTGCATGAAATCCACTGGTGGTGGATTAGGGAGGTGGGAGAAAGCGAAGGGGGGGAATCTCCGGGATTGGATAAAAAGGAAAGTGGAGAGACACCTGCCCCTACATCGGTGGGCACAGGATGGCTAACAGTGAACACCCACAGCACACGGAGACGGTGTTCAGAGAACAGGCAACAACCAGGGGCTCTGCGGTCTGTGCTCCGGTGGGAAATTGTGCCTGAGGGGCCCACACTGTGCAGTGACATTCAGCACACTCATATTGTGTGACCGTCACCGCCATCCATCTCCACGGCGTCCTCATCATCCGGTGCTGAAATCGGTGTCTGTTAAACAGCAGCTCCCTGTTCTCCCGGCCCCGGGAGCCACAGCTCTGCTTCCTGTCCCCGTTAGTTTGGCTGTCCCAGGGAAAGGGAAGCCCTCCTCCTCTCACACTCCTGGCCAATGTGGACGGAAAGGGGCCGAGTACCAAACCCGACAAACTCCGGGAAGGCCTGCCTGGTGGCCTCCCGGACTCAGAGACCGAAAGGAGCCACACAGGATGGTCTGAAATTAAAAGTTCCTAAATAAAAGTGAGTCGTGACGAGTGATCTGTCCTAGGCCAGTATCTTCTTCGACAAGGGTCAATCTTGACCTTAACCGAGCCTGTCTATCGGTCTTTTTGCTTCTACAATACCCTCCTTTGGAACGTCAGGGTAATTTCCTTTCTCAGGGCACAGCCCCTGCCCCAGAGCACCAGACTAGGAACCCCTTGTTGTTACTGTCATCGTGTTACTTGTTAATTAACTATCCCGTGCCCACCAATGTAAATGTGTGTGTCTGTGCCTCTTATTTTTCATCCAATCCCAGAGATTCCCCCTTCCCCGATTTGCCTTCTCCTGCCTCCAATGAATTTCAAGTAACCCCCTGACACGTTCCCCTTTGACTCTGATGTAAGAAACACGCGGAAAAGCTGCCATTTCTGGAGCATTTCCTCAGTCCACTGAGATTTTACTTCCCAGCAATTGTCGTCAGTTTGGCTCAAATAGATGCATAAAAATTCTGGACAGGGTTGGACGTTTCTTAGGTCGACACCACCAACCTTGTGTGTGTGTGAGGGGGGGTGGGTGTTTCACATCAGGCTCTCCTGCCACACCAGCTGGGGATCCGACCACTCCATTCAGCTGGAGCCCTGTCTACCTGGAGCAGACATTACTTCCCACAGGGTAAGGGCTCGGTCCCACAGGGCTGGCTGCTCCCGCCGCCCCCGTCAGAGGCCAGTCTGAAGTCCTAGCTGCCGCCTGCGCATGTGATCCTCCTTGAGCTAGGTTAATCTGCGTGGGCAGCCCGTAGAACTCAGGAAAATATGTCACTCGCCAGCTCACGGGTTTGTTATAGAAGGATATAGCTCGGACACAGCTGGAGAGGGGCACAGGGCAGGGTGAGGGGAAAGAGGGCAGGGCCCATGTCCTCTCTGGGCATCCCACCCTCCTAGCGCCTCCACTCGATCACCACCCGGAAGCTCTCGGAACCCCACCCTCTTGGGCTTTTATGGAGGCTTCATTACATAGGTGTGATTGATCAAAATATTGGCCATCAGCGACCGGGTCGACCTCCAGTCCCTCTGCCCTCCCTGGAAGCCTAGAGGGTGGGGCTGAAAGTTCCAACTCTCTCATCCTGGGGTTTGTTCCCCTGGCACCCGGCCTCCATCTAAGGGGCTTTCCAGAAGCCACCTCATCAACAGAATCGGGTGTGGTGGAAAGGGGCTTGGATAAACAACAAGACCTCCTCGTCACTTTTATTGCTCTGCAGCTTTTTCGGGAACGGGCAACAGAACTGAACACGGTAACGAAAGATGCCCCTGTGGCTCCTCCACAGGGAATCGCAAGGGCTCCAGGAGCTGTGCGCCAGGAACAGCGACTGAAGACCAAATACACATTCCTTACCCTGAAGCACCGCGCACTTGTTAACCTAAAACTAAAAGGCCTTAAGTGAGAAGCACCGAGCATTCATTTGAGATCCAAAAATAACAGCTATTCTCAAAGCACTGATTCAGGCGGAACCCCAAATAGTGTTCCAATTAGGGGGTGAAGGCAAGGGGCATTCCTGACAAAGGGAAGGGGAACAGTCGCATGAATATACAGAGGGAGTTTCTGTATTACTAAGCTAAGGACGCATTTCCATAGGTGCAGATGAACTAACACAGTGATGCTAACCCTGAAGAATGTCTGTAGTTTTCAGTCTGTAGTCACAACAAACAGCTCTTTGGGACACAAAGCGGCTTCAGGCCCAGACCACAGGTTATTTTGCCTGTAGCCGCAAAGGTTTGAGGACTAAGGCTTGCAAGGCAGTGCCCCTGTTTACACTTTTCACACGTTCGTGACGCAGAATCATACAATATTTGTCCCTTTCATATGAGGAAAGAGTGAAGACAGGGAAGATACAGAGTAGTCACTTTACCAAGCTGCTAAAATTAATAACATGATGAAGGTTAAGGCGTGAGGACTTTCTTCTCGTTCTAACTAGCCTGGGACCTTAAACATATTCAAACTTTCCAGTTGTACGTCTATGCCTGGATGCACCCCTGGACCCTCTATGTTCCTGCTGGAGGACCCCCGTGTCTAAACCATCTGACTGCCCCTTGGAGGACTCATGTATACCTCCCCCTGGCATCTGGTATCTGACGGCCTGACAGCTGACTGGTACCCATCCTGGACCAATCCTAAGGCTAAGAATGCAGAACGCATAACTCTCAAGAACACACTTTGTTATAAGAACTTTTGCCTGTTCTTTCTTCTTTGGAACACTGGTGGACTCTTGCCTAGCTCTGTGAATAAATCTCCATCACTTAGTTCTGGCAAAGCCTCTAGATTCTTTTTGGGTTTGTTTGACAGTCTTCTTATTTCACTTATCACGGTGTCCTCAAGATTTATCCATGTCGTAGCTTGTCAGACTTTTATTCCTTTTTAAGGCTGTATAGTATTCTGTTGTAAGAATAGACCACATTTTCTTATCTGTTCTTCAGTTCATAGCCACTTGGGTTGGTTCCACCTTTTGCCCATGATCAACAATGCTGCCCCGAACATTAGGGCACAAATAATCTGCTTGAATCCCTGCTTTGAGTTCTTTGGTGTGTATACCCAAGACATGGAATTACTGGATTATATGGTCATTGAATGGTTAATTTTTTGAGAAAAGTGTTTAAGGGATTTTAAACCCATTAATCTAGTGGAGAAAAGGGACGTTATTTACTGTCTCCTGTGTGTCGTGTGGTATGTTAGGCGTCAGAGAGATGCAAATGCAGGGGCCCTAGAAATGCGGGGGCCTCGTGTGAAGGACAAACAGATGCGTGAGTGATAAGCCACTGCGCACTGTGTTTGCACTGTCGCACGATGTGCATAGAGTACTCTGGGATCTCATTATAGTAACAATGACTTCCGGTGTTTCTGAAGATAAGATCTTTGGATGCTGTCCAGGATGGCTGCTCTACTGAATTCTGGTTAATCGCGGGCCATGCAGCAGAGACAAGTACAAGTTTTGTACAAGTTTTGTTATGCATGTTTTTTTTTTAAGAGCTGACTCCATCCATCCAGCCTTTCAGTGACCTAAATGTCTCCCTTTTCTCTCTCCTTCCTCTAGTGGTTTTTAATTGCCAACAGATCCTACAAAGTGAGCGCAGCGAGCTCTTTTTTCTTCAGCGGTGTGTTTGTGGGAGTGATTGTGTTCGGCCAGCTTTCGGATCGCTTCGGGAGGAAAAAGGTCTACCTCACAGGTAATCTGTCAGCGTGTTCAGGAGCTGAATTAGAGGACAGATTTCCCAGGGGAAGCAGTAAGGGGACCCTTTCCTCCATGTGGACACAGAGCTGGGTTTTATGACACAGGTAAGAGGTGGCCAGAGGTGATTCTGGCATCGCTGGGGATGGCCTGACAGCCACAGCATGAGCTTTGAGAGATGCTGGTGCCATCGGCACCCCCAGATCCTAATTTATGCCCTGTTTCTAGGGAGAACGAAGATTGAGAGAGCCTGCTAGATCCGTTTCCTCCTTTCTTGTGGTGTTGGCTCATTTCAAATGAGCTCTGCAGGACTCACTGTGGTTCTCTTGACAAGCTGGGTATGAGCCAGGATTTTGTGAATTTCCAGCATTTTTGTGCATAATTGAAAACTGTGCATGATGGACAGAAATCACCTTGTAACAAAGAAAAAAAAACCCAGTTTTTATTGACAGTTTTTAAAAGAAATCTTAAAAAAAAAAACAAACCAAACCCTGAGAAAATTTAAGTTTACCAAGATTTAATTTTATAAACTAATGAATAAAATTTATTACTTCCATCAAATGCTGTTTTGTCTCCGGATTATTGAATACTGTTATTCTCTTTCTAGGTTTTGCTCTTGACATCTTATTTGCTATTGCAAATGGGTTTTCCCCCTCGTATGAGTTCTTTGCAGTCACCCGCTTCCTGGTGGGCGTGATGAACGGAGGGATGTCGCTGGTGGCCTTTGTCCTGCTGAACGAATGTGTGGGCACCGCCTACTGGGCACTCGCAGGTACTGCTTCAATCCTGAGAACTGCAGGGCACCAGTGCAACCCTGGAGCCTAAAAATGCACTTGGACATGTAGTGCTCTGTCCAGCTATAGATTTGCTTTCCCAAGTTGGTCCTGTCTGACCGGGAGCAAGTCATTTCATTCGTATTTCTCCAGAGAAAGTCTCCCCTGGGGCCTGACTCCCAGAGGTGAACCTGCCCCCATCCTCGCGGGCTGCCTCAGGTTATTGGGAGAATGTCGATTTCCTCACAAGGGCGTTCACTGCTTTTCCCTTAAACTGGAAAGCAGTGCAGACAGGAAATACTGGAAACTCCTTTCTCAGAGCCTTCTTATCATATTTTATAGATCCATGTCTCATGGATCTTTCTGGTTTTTACAGTCTGTTCAAGTCAATAGATAGTACTTATTGGAGCATTTCTTTACTGTTTTTTTTTTTATTTAGTTTCAACATTGAGGCCATATTTTGTATTCTTTTTAACCATCTGATCACCTTCTCAAGAAATAAAATACTACAGCTCTGAACATTTTCATATTAATATATTAGTTATTTTCTCCTTGTATAAGTATTTTACAACAAAAAGAAGTGATGTCCACTGTAAAATAAAATCAAGAGATACAGTCAAGTACAAAGAACACATGTAGTCCTCCCCAGCTGGAAGCCACCACGGTTAACGCAGTGCTGTGTGTCCTTAGAGCTTTCCTTTGCCTCTCTGTTCCACAAGACTCGTCTTTATTAAACAGGCCCTCCCATGGGCCAGACTCTGCTGTTTCAGGCACGTGGGATAAAAAGGTGGACGCAATGGGGTAGGTGAGGGAAGGTTCTTGTTCTCATGGAGTTTATGTTTTAATTAGGACAGGCAGAACAGACCTGAGGTAATTTCAGAAAATTTTAAGTATGGTGAAGAAAATTAAACAGGACAATGGACTAGACAGTAGTTGTGGAGGACAATTATATTAGATAGGATAAATGGAGAAAACTTTGATGTAGGTGTTTGACCTAAGACATGAATGGTGAGGAAAACATAGGTGTGTGAAATTCTGAGAGAACATTCTAGAAGGATGGAATGGCAAGAACCGAGGTCCTGAGGCAGGAATGAGCTGCTTTGAGGACCTGCAAAGATGCCCGTGGTGTAGTGTAGAGAGGCAGGGGAAGACTGGGGAAGAGAGCAAGTTGGAGGTCCTGGGTGATTTAGGGCCCACGATAGGCTAAGTGAGAATTTGTTTTTTCCTCCAAGTTCAGGCCAGTGG
>PVKM010008018.1:0-16589 GCA_004027735.1 Carollia perspicillata | reverse complement strand
CTGAGCAGGATCGGCAGACTTGACATTAACTTAGAACAGGCAGAAGAGAAATCTGAAAAGTAGGCGTGAATGTCCAAAGGCCCATAAAGAGTTACAAAACCACTTCTGGATTCCAGAATGCAGCAGTGGTGGTTTGAAATGTTTATTTTTAATCGCACGTTTAAACCAAATAACCCAGAGCCTTACCTCTTCTCCGTCTCTGCCCCTTATCCCTGTTGACATTCACCTTCAGCTTCTTGCTGGGCATTCGCTGTGAGTGTCGATTGGCCTCTTAAACAAAACGGACGGCTTTCTTTCAGCTAAAAGATCTCCATCACCTTCTGGGACCTCCATCTACAGTAATGTCATGACAGTTCTCAAGGTCATCAGACCAGAACCTTTGAATCGTGTCCTCGTGTCCCTCATATCCAGGTGACACCAAGTCTTACTGGTTGTGACTGAGAGGCAACACCGTTAACCTTATGGGTGCGGGGAAATCATTGGGCTGACTTGACCAAACTGCAGAAGAGCTGGGCCTTGGAGGCACCTGGAGCCAAGGGGTCAGAGGCTTCTCATCTCTGTCCTCAGCCTTTCTGAGAAGCTTCCTCTGCTCAGTCAGGGATGGACCTAGCAGCTCTGAGATCTCACAGTCCTGGGCAAAACCTCCAACCACCCAGCTGGGGTCAGGCCTGCAGCTACGGGAGCTCTGATTGGCAGCCCCTACGTGAGCCCCAGGGAGGAAGTAAGCGGGGGCCAGCTCCCCAGAAGAGACCAGAGGTGTACCTGGAATTAGAAGGCAGTGTTAGGTGCACTCACTTCAGGAGGCTTTTAAGTGGCTCTTCTTCAGGGAGGGGTTACTAGATACGAGGGGCCATATCCATGTTATAGGAGGACAAATGAGCCTTTGTACGGCATGCATTATTTTGTCTGAAACAGACAACTACCCTTCGAAGTAGGGATTATTATTTCTATTTCACTGATGGGGAACCTGAGGCTCAGAGATACTTAGTGACTTGCCCAAAGTCACACAGCAGCATGCGGTAGAACGAGGATTTGCAAAGGTCTCGTCCTGTGCACGCTCTTCTTTTGCGAACACCGCAGTCAGTGGGTACTGCGTGCACAGTTGTGAGCTGAGCACCGACGAAGGGCCTCATCCATGGAAGCCGGGTGCTGTTTGAGGGGCCATAATGAACCTGGAATAGCTGTTGATTATCCTAAAGTTCCGGTCACCCTCGCCTACTCACTGGGCCACACGCTCTGCTTCGGAGTTCTGAACACGGAACGTGACGTCACATCAGCTCTCCCTTTGGTTCCCCCTTTGCCTCACAGTACACATGCCATCATTTTTACTGTTAGCTCGATAACCTAAGAACAAGAGTAAAAGCAAACCTTTGTCTCACAGAACGTTTGTAGAAAATGTGTGCAACGGGATCACCCAAGCCTATTGTTACGGGCTGCCCACAGAAGCCCGCCTTTCCCTGGAAGGGCAGTATGAGAGAGGGGTGTGCGAAAGCAGTCCCTCCTGTCAGACCGACCAGGGTTCGAGTCCCGGCCCAGCCACACACGGCTCCTGTCCTCGGACAGCGGCGCCTAACCTTTCTGAGCTATGTTCTTACTCCGTGGATGGCTAACAATGGTCCCCGTGTTCTAGGACAACATATGTAAAAGGCTTAATGCTCAGTACACAGTAGCTAATATATAAATAGTAGCTATTTCTGGTACTATTAGCAATAGTAGCAGATCTGGAAAGTGGTATAGAGACAGAGGTCTCTATAGCGGTATAGTGGACAGAGGTATAGAATTTGCAAGTATATTGGGCAAGCCAGTGGATTCAATACCCGTCTCAGCATTTATTCTTAAAAATATGGGATTCTTAACCAGCCCGTGATTGATTTTTTTCCTATCAGTGTGCTGACAGAAAGTCATGCTTCGTGGAGCTTATTATATTCTACTTGGGAGAGACAGACAAGAACAACACAAATATAAAGTGTCATGTCTGATGGTGATGAATTAAGTGGGGAAGGGCAATAGGGAGAACTGGGAGGTAGGTTGTGATTTAAAATAAGGATTTCAGGGACAGCATCCGTGACAAAATGAAGTCCCGCTATTGCCGTAATCTCATGACCTAAGACCCTTATTGTCATGTGGCAAAAAACATTTCCAAGCCTCCGCCACGGGATCAGGCAGATGTCATACCACGTGCAGCGTAGCAAGTGTTTCGGCACGGCCTTCAAATTCACCTTGGCCGCCTGTGGTTGGTGTCTTTCATCTGACCTGCCCCCTTTCCCACTCATTTGCTGTCTTTTCTTCTAGAGTATCATTGGATGCCCTGTGTTTGGGGAGGTTTTCCCTCCCCACTGACCTCTGAAGGGAAGGGATCGGCTGTGGGGCGTGGGCGGGAGACGGTCTGCGGACGGTGGCCCTGCAGTAACAGGTCCCTCTTCCCTGAACCAGGGTCGATCGGCGGCCTGTTCTTCGCGGTTGGCATCGCCCAGTACGCCCTGTTGGGGTACTTCATCCGCTCCTGGAGGACCCTGGCCGTGCTGGCTAACCTGCAGGGAACCGCGGTCTTCTTCTTATCTTTGTAAGTAGTGCTTTCTCGTGGAGTTCACATTCAGTAAGCGGAAGGAGTGTGTTAAGAGGTTTCGGGTCCGCGAGCAGCGTTGTGCCCTTTTGGGAGTCTGCCCGAGCTGACTTTGGTGAAGCACGAAGTCCCCCCAGTGCCCCAGGGCTTGGCAGCTTCTGGGAAGGGAGATACTTAAGGAATTCGGATGCAGGTATGCCTTGTTCAAAGGAACCTCTCAACAAACTGCATCCTGTCCTTCAGACGGTCACAACAGGGACCGATTTCTTTTGAACCCGATGTCTCAAACTTGAAGATCTTTAGGCCGGACCGCATCCAGGTCTGGGTGTGAGATGGTTATGGTTTGGTGGACCGATCTATTTGTAGTGATACATAGTGGCAACTGCTCATCCCAGAGATGAGTCTCCATTCAGGGCCTCTGAGTGCGGCTGCGGGAAGACCCTCAGATACGGGAGAGACCCTTAGCCGAGGCCTGGGCTCAACGCAGGAAAAGGATGATTTCCTGGGGGCGGGGGGGGAGCTCCAAATGCTAAAGGCAAGCCGCTGACCTCGGGGCTGTTTCACCAGGAGTTTTAATGTGCTCGTGAAAGGTTTTCTTCTGATGTATCAGACCTCAAATTTTAATCATGAAAACCTTTGGGATAAATACAGTTTCTGGGCAATGGTACCAGCTTTCTTCTGTGCCCGAAAGTGATGGGTCCCTGTAGTAGAATTTTCGCTGAGGAAGATCTCTCATTTAGCGGTTCTTTGTTCAGGTTCAACAGTAAGTACCGAAGTGAATACAGTAGAAATAGTTAACCTATGTTTAAAGTGGCAATTTATTCAATACATTCAGTTGTATGAATTGGAGTGAGGTCATCTTATCTGAAAGGGAAACAATATTTTGTTAGCTTATGCATTGTGAATTTTTGGAATAAACGGATGCTTCGTGTAGACCTTGAATTAATAAGCATTTATGCAAATACTGGTAGACGAAGGAATTTTCTTTTAAAATACTGAATAAATCTGCCATTTCCCGATCTAATCTGCCCCTCCTGTCTCCTTCACGAGCACAGTGACTTTGATGGATGACAAGCTCTTGTGCCTTTCTTTTTTCTGTGCGTTTTCTGAGTTGGGTACTACTTAGTGGGAAATGAACTCACATCATGAAAAATAGGAAACAGAGAGAAAGGAGCATGTGAAATTGAAACATATGCTTATTAGTAAAAAGACAGAGAACTGTACTTGAATAACAATTAAAATAAAATTAAAAAAGAAAAGAAATATATGCTTATTCCCCTAGGCCAGGAATGTGAGGCTTCCCGCGGCCGGCCTCCAATGGGTCTTTCCTAGTTTTCTCTTGTCCCGTGTCCCACACTCTGTTCCAGGCACAGTGAGCCGCGTGTTGTCCCCAGCTGTGCCTGATGCTCGGCTGCGGCAGCCGCCCCACCCCACCCCTAGGTTGCGCCTGCTCAGACACAGCATCGTCCGTCCTTCTCCCCATTTCCTCTTAGTTAGTGACTAGCCTTCCTGGTTTGCTCAGACGCTGCCCACGCTGAACCGTTCCTGATCACACCTCTGGCGACAAGACTCTCGCTTCCTTTTCTGATCCCACAGCTCTTAGCCCGTGCCCTTCGAGTTGTCCTCTTGTGTCTGCCTCCTGCTGGAACCCGTCTGTCTTTACACACCAGGGGCTCTCTGATGGCGGCAGGCTCTCTGCCAAGTTACACTCCCCCAGCACCAAAGCCCAGGGCCTTCCCCACGGTAGATCCTTCGTGTCCATTGGGCGAATGTTGGCACAAAAACGTGTGGAATTAGCTCTGAGCAGCAGAAGAAAAAGTCACGTTATTTTAGAGTCCTACTTTGTTGGTTTTATTAAAACCGTATTACTTAGCTTAAAAATTCCTCATTTTCACAGTATTAGAATTTGAATAATTTTACTGTATAAATTAGTGCCCCCTTAGTTTTCAAAGTTTCTCCACTTGTTAAGAAATCTGCAGGAGCCCTGACTGGTGTGGCCCAGTGGGTTGGGTATTGTCCTGTGAACTGAAAGGTCACTGGTTCGATTCCTAGTCAGGGCACATGCCTGGGTTACGGGCCAGGACCCCAGTTGGGGGTACATTCGAGAGGCAACCGATCGAAGTTCCTCTCATCAATGTTTCTCTTCCTTTCTTTCTCCCTTCCTTCCCCTCTCTCTAAATGTGTGTGTATAACATAAAACAGAAAGAAATCCACAGAACATTTCTGAGCAGAGGCGGCATTGTTAAATTAGCACGGTAGCTTCTGAAGGTGACCACGGCACTGAGGGGGCAGACGTTCCAAACCCGCTTTTTCTTTTGAAACACTGCCTTGCTCTTTGGTTGCAACTCCCATTCCCAAATCTGTCCACTGGTAACTGGTGAGCCTTTGTTTTGGAGAAGCTTACTGGCTTCTCAAAATGTAGGGAAATACCAGGTCCTACATTTTCATAATCAAGATCAACCCTTTCCCCAGTAAAAATAATTTTATTAACTCAGAGTTAAATTTCCAAAGCCTGAATATCTCTCCACTACTGTCTTTAAAATGATTGATAAAGTTTTAAAAGTAATTTTCATTGCCGATAGATAATCCTGAAAACACAGAGAAGTTAAAGGGGAGAGAGAAATGACTTAAATTACTCCAAGGTAATGACTTTGGTTTTTGGCTGTTCACTTGCTGGTTCTTTATCCCTCCTCCTAGTCGTCCTCGGTTGAAATGTTAGTACCACACATTTTCTAGTATCTCGCTTATGCTCCTAGTCTAAGTTTACTATCCATATTTATCCCTGGAGTCTTCTTTCTTTTCACGTGTAGTTGGACTTAATCGGGTAGCGTATGTAATACCTCGCCTGTGGGCAGGGCCAGCTGATCCCGTGGGGGTAACTGGCGCACCTAACTGCCAACAGAACAGTATTTTACTTGAGTATTTACTTGTGCCTAAGTAACAGTAACCAAATGGTAATGAGGAAGTAAATAAAGGGATTGTTCAGAATGTTCTATGCTAGAAGGCCTTAGTTACTGCTTTTGTTGACAGTTAAACATTATATGTGAATATTCTCTCCCCAGTAGCAAAACTTCTGGGAAACTCCTACCTTTCTTTTTTTAATCCTCACCCAAGGATATGTTTATTGATTTTGGAGAGAGAGGAAGGGAAAGAGGGAGAGAAATATTGATGTGAGAGAGAAATGTCGATTGGTTGCCTCTAGTACGCACCCCAACCAGGGATCAAACCCACAACCTAGGTATGTGCCCTGACCAGGAATCAAACCCACAGCCTTTCGGTGTAAGGGATGATGCTCCAACCAACCGAGCCACCTGGCCAGGGATGTTCTTGCCTTTTTTGTTTCCATTGACTTTCCTCTCTGCACCAGTTTCACTGTTGGACACAGAATGAAGGCACTCAGTCAATGGTGATCGATGGTGACTGTCCAGGAAGCTCCGCGTTCTGCGGTGTGTGTTGCCAATTCACCATCCTTACGGAAAGACGCCTTACATAGCCAGTGTTATTTCCACAAGTTTTGTTTTAGGCCACTAATGTCAACTTGGATCCAAAAGCACTTGATGTTGTCTTTTGTAAATAAGGCTTCCACGTTCCTGCGATAGTTGCATGCATGAAAAGTCATCCAAAGGTGTCTGCAGAGACGGGAAGAAAAGGGAAATACAAGTAACGTCGGTCCTTAAACTGTTGGAAGACAACAGTGGCAATGTGAACGTTCAATACTTTGTAGCTATGGAAGAAAGTAATTATCATTTTGTAACCAGAGGTTACGGTAACCAGAAAGAAACTTTTATCTTTTAAGGTGTTGGGGGATTCAACAAATATCCTCATGACGCTATAATTCAAGTCAGTGTGTCAGCTGTTTTGAGTATTTTTAAGTGGTAAATACTCGAAAGGAACTAATTCGTAATAAACCCTGTTTCATTTTTATGTGGTCTTAAACTAATCTCTACCTTCTTAATTGTGTATCACTGTGTTAAAAACACTTTGTGCAAGGTTATTTTTCTGATGAGGTGATAAAGACTTTTATCTTCTTTGTGGAACTTTTCCAGAGCTTAAAACAACTACTAGCCCTGGAACATTATCCTCACGACACCTGGCTATGACTCCGAGCCATAACGGACTTGGGCTTTGCGAAATGTTTGTATTGTTTAGCACTAGAGACTTACCTTGCTGTTCGTATATTAAAATCTGCTTAAAAGTAAATGCATGCTGTCTACCAGTGTCACTGCTATTTCGGAAGCACGGTCTAGGTTTGCATCGATAAAGCAGACCACCGTTGAATGTTGGTGGGCTGTTCGGTAGCCCTCTCTCTCTTCCCTCCGTCACTGAGAGAGTTAGACTTTAGACCTGCCGTGGAGTCGGCAGTGGCCAGGGATCCCGCACACAGCGTAGGTGGACCGTCTCCCCCTCTGCACGTGCACCTGTATGAATATACAGCCTTTAATGACGTCTCTTTCAGATTCATTCCTGAATCACCTCGTTGGTTATACTCCCAGGGTCGCCTGAGCGAGGTGGAAGAGGCTCTGTACCTCATTGCCAAGAGGAACCGCAAGCTCAAGTGCACGTTCTCCCTGACACATCCGGCCAACAGGGACTGCAAGGAGACGGGAAGTTTCCTGGACCTGTTCCGGCACCGGCTCCTCTTGAGGCACACTCTGACCCTGATGTTCATCTGGTAATTATGTCTCGGGGGGGTTCTGTTGATCTTCAGCGGAAGGTCTATTGGTAATCTCTTCCTTCTTCGAGGTGACAGAAAATGTTGCCTTTTGTCAGCATGAAGTTATTCTCACAGAAATAAGCATCCCCCCCGCCCCCGCCACCCTGGGGCCTGAAACCGGCCTCAGTTTCCACACCCTCCCTCTCAAGGAGGAAACAAGGGCGCCTGAAGGCAGTTCAGAAACCCATCTTTGCCCAGGACGTATTTTATGTACATATTTGTCACCCTGCAGGGAAAAAAAAAGGCAAAGCAAGCAGAGCAGAAACAGGAGTTTCTTACTGGGGCATTGCACATGCCCACCTTTGAACTGGGTGTTGAGCGGTGGGATAGCACGTGGAAATTGGGCTGTGTGTTGTGGGGCGTCGCCACTACTCGTGGGGGCGGGTCATTATCCCCTGGACAAACGGGATCCTGGGAGTGTGAGGGGACCTGACTCACCAGCACTCAGGCAGAGCAGCGAATGACTGCCTCAGCACTCTCTGAACCTGACTTTCAGGTTCCGTTTATTCCAACCTGCCTCTCAAAGCGCTCTAAGCACTAAATGCAAATGACCCTGGATGGTTCAGAATGGTTCTGTTTAAAGAACAAAGCTGGGAAACGGAAACGAGGAGAAATGGGTGGACAGTGCATACGATTTGTGAGGTACACATGTGTTTTAATATTGTACATTCTGCCAGGGTGCCACAGATGTTCTCTGGCCCACTGTTGGGCATGAGTATCTGATTCCCTGGCCTAGAGGACCGTTGCGCTGTGGTTTGTTTCTATTCACCGTGACGTCTACAACGGAAACCTCTGTTTTCACGTGGAGGTGAAGGGGAGTAATTCTATATGAAAGTGATCTGATGTATGAAGCTCAAAAGAACGGTAGATTCAGAATAAGAAGCTGTGAGATATTTTTCTATGTCGTGATTCTCTTTGCCAACTCCACCACCTGTGTGGTCGGGGGCCGGGTCACACTGATGGCCGCCTCCCTCCCGGGGCCGGCACGCTGCTGGGCATCACAGGTGCGTGGCACAAGCAGAAGGAAGGACCCCAGCTTGGAGGCATGGAGATTAAGAGAACCTTTAAAAGCACAACCTGACCACACAGCATGGGAGCTGCTAATTTGAGATCCTACCTATGGAAACATAAATACTTATGAAGCGTGTTTAGGTACTTTGGGCTTCATAAAACTCTACATTTTTATGTTCAATAGACAGATGAACCCTCTGCCTTAAAGGAAGCCCCTGCTTCCTGGGGAATATTTACTCTCGTTTTTAAGATTTTTTTTTTTATGTTTTGAGGCATATCAACTTTTGGGTTCTGGCTTTTAGGGGATTAAAAAAACAGGCAAACCAACCAACCAACAAGCAAACTAGACTGAGAGCCAAGGAGAACATCCCTGCTTATTTGATATCGTACACGACCAAAGGAACTGTTCTCAGATGAAATTCTTTCCCCCAGGCTCGGAATTCTAAAATACATGATGATAGAGACACTGTCGTTTCACATACTGCCGTTCCCCACGAAGATGCTGTGACAGTCTCAGATCTGTTCTGCGGATCTGCCCTCGAAGAAAGCCTGAAGTGGGGAGTGAAATCACACCTCCGTGTTCCACACCCGTTCCCGTGCTTATTTCCTGGTCGTGCCTTTGTCAACGGCTGTTTGGTGCCCTAAACCTACTGTTAAATATTATGCAAGCATTTTACATTTCGTTTAGGGCCCATAAAGAGGATCAAGTTGATTTTAGTTGCTACAGTCCCTCACCCCGATGACCAGTTCTGCCGTCAAGGAAACGTGCAAGCAGAGTCCCCCTGCCCCCACCCCCACCCCCAGCTTGGGGCCAGAGGCCTTCCTTGCCCTTTTCTCTCACCACCAGCTGGTAACTCAATTCCTCTAGTGCCCTGAACTGGCGGGGTTTATTCATGCCCTGGTTACCACCATCACGACTCAGTTTAAATAGGGCTCCGTCCTCCCATGGGGTCCCTTCCCTGGGATTTCTGTTTTATATGCAGACTAGACACGGACTGAAACCCATAGCACGTCAGGAACAGCATTATGTAAAGGCAGGGTCTCTACTGCAGGTAGAAGGGGGTTTCAGAAATATTTCCAGAAACTGCATGAGTCTGAATTTGTTTACTTTACCACAGAGCAGTCCTCAAATTAGTAGCTGCACTGCTGTGTTGTCAGGTTTGGCTTTTAGAGGTTCCCTTAACCTCCACGCCTCCCAGCTCGTGTCCTTCATCCAGGCAGGTGCTAGGGGGACAGGGAACACAGGCACTCGGTGGCTCCTTGCATCCGTAATGTGATGCCCTGGCTGCCACACTGCTCCTTGCCCTTCTGTACGAGGGGCTGCCCTCCCTGGTAAGAAGCAGTGGGAAATGGCCCGGGAGGCGAGAGCACTAGGCAGTCCAGCTCCAGGGCTCCCCCGACCCTCCTCCCCACCCTCTCCGTGTCACCGTCACCGTGGCCCATGGACAGCCCCGTCGCCTGGCCCGCTGTTTTGGCAGAGGTGGAAAGGAAGGAAGCTTTCCGTTTCCCCTTTGATCTCATCCCAGCCACAGCTCATTAGGCTGTTTCTAAGGAAGACCAGAAGGAAGCAAACAAAGAACTTCCCCATGATAAACACTTGTCAAAGTGAGTAGCCAAAACATAAGACCTGGTGAACTTCCAGAGCCCAAGGGTTTCACTGTTTGTGTAGAACTGTACGGTTTACAAAATGCATTGCTATGCTAAGAAAGCCTAGTTTAAGGGGTTTATTTATTTTTACTCTGCTGTAGTTTGTTTTGTTTTAAGAATGCCATCTCCTAGACACCTAAATTGCTGTTGTTACTGTCTTCACTGTGGTTGAGGAAGCCCCAGCTTGCAGCTTCAGGACGGCACTTCGGCTTAGCTCCTGCTGGGCCCCCTAGTTCTCAGGAAGGGCAGGGAGGCCCAGTGCCAGGGACAGTGCCTGCCACTAGGAGGCGCTCCCGCAGTCTTCTGGCAATGCTTCCCAGGCATGAATGGCTTTTCCAAGGGCTCTTCCTGCACTGACCCCCCTGGAGAATGCTGCCCCGCCGCCACCCTGTCTTTTCTTTCCTGTTCTGGGTGTCCACAGCAGGGGTGCCTGCTGAACGCTGGACGTGGTTGAGAGCCGGGTTGGGGCTGGAGGGCCAGTCGTTCCTGGCCTGCAGGGGACCCACTGACGATCCAGTCACTTCTCTGCTCCTGTGCTCAGGGCCATCCACTGCTGACTCTCTCCTTGGGAGTTCTTTTCTAGAGCCATTTTGATAATCTCAGAACAACTGCCTAAGGCAAGGGCCTATAAATCCTGTTAAATAGAGTAAGAATGGAGTCATTGTCTTCTATTAAATGCAGAAATGCTTGATGAAATCACGAACAATGTTTTTTTCCTCTTTCAGGGGCTGGCCACTTATTTGCTTCACCTAGCATCTAGACAAATGATTTCCAAGTCCCCTTTATGTACGGGGTTTTAGTTCAGATATTCAGATTAGGATAGAACTGTGAATGGGACGGCCAGGCCTCTTGCTCGAGACAGATCGCATTATACTGAGCCAGCATTTGAATCTTCCCCAGAAAATGCTTATGTGCTTTTTCTGTTGCCCTCTGCCTCTCATCCCCATTGCAGGTTTGTGTGCAGCCTGGTGTATTACGGCCTGACCCTGAGCGCAGGTGACCTAGGTGGGAACATGTACGCCAACCTGGCCCTGTCTGGCCTCGTAGAGATCCCGTCCTACCCTGTCTGCATCTACTTGATTAGCCAGAAATGGTGAGTGTAGATGGACATTGAAGTAGACCACACCCGCATACTGTCGTGTAAATACCTAAGTATTTGTCTGTATATAGTATCTGCTAATTCCTCCACAGTGACCAGAATTCTTTTCAGACTGAACACAGTAAGAACTCATTTTTAGTGCAGTATTTCTAGGGTTTCATGTGTATGAGGTTTTATGTAGGTGTGCAATCCAGCATTAAAAGGCATTGTTACCTGAAGGTTTGCGAGTCGTGTGCACATAATTTGCTGGTCTTAGCAGGTGCGATCACTGGCTCTATCCAGGTGGAAGTGAACCTCATTGACCTGATCACTGTCATTTAGAAGTCCAGGACAAGGGACTGGAGGAACTAGAAAGATATTTCTAGTTGAGAGGAAGAACATACCCTGTTTTGCCACTCACTGTGAATGGAGAGTTTTGAAATACTTTTTAAAAGTTCTTTTATAGAACACCCTTTCCTCCATTTTCTCAGAGGCCCCTGAGACTGAGCCCCCCCCGACCAGGGCAACTAAGAATCCCACCTGTGTGAGCCAGGAACCAGCTGGACTGGACCATTTCTCATTATCCAGAAATTATCATTTTAACCGAAAACAGCATTCCTTGTGCATTGCACTCCGTGCTGTGGTCCTGGGTATTGAGCTTAGCACATTTCGCAGGGTGGGTTTGGATTCCACTCAGCTGAAGGCTTTTCTCCGGGAGGTGGCGCTCTGCTGACCCCTCCGTTGGTGACAAAGCTGATTCTCATTATGGTCTAAGGGTTGGGTGAGGCGGCGTATTCAGAAACCTGTCCCCAACATCCCCGGCGTGCCAAACATCCCTCCTTTGTGCTGGTATGGCTTCCCATGCACACCTCTGATGACCATGGAAAGTGTTACAAGGAGGCTGTCTGTCCATGAGGGCATCCTACATGACTTTGCATCCCTGGCGCCTGCCTCGCATGCGGCCTGTCACTTGGAAGGCATTGGGTACTGACTGTTGAACTAGGCAAAGTGACGTGGAGACTCAAGGCTCTGCCCGTCTCCCAGCTACTACCACCAGAGTCAGGATTAAAATCTGAAACAGACAGAAGGGATGCTGCCTTTGGGGTCAGGCAGACCTGAGTTCAAATGCAGACTCAGCCATGTGTTTGGCCTTATGACTTGGACAAGTTACCTCCCCAGACCTCCACATACTCATCCTTACAGGAGGGATGATAAAGTACCCCTGGCAAAGTTGTCATAAAAAGTATAAGAAACATCAAAGCTCCCAAGAGAGGACCTAGCGAGGTACGGGCCCCTGGAAAAGGGGGACCTATGAACGTCAGCATCTTTCTTCCAAGTCTAGAGCGCCGATTTGAAACTCGCTTCTCCCCAAAAGGGCACAGTATGTTTCACTTAATTCCACCCTATTAACAAGGAAGTTTTTCTGTTTGCACTTTTTAAGAGAGAGAAACGGCAATATTTAAAATTTCAGCTGCTTAAGATTCAAGTAACCAGAAATTGAAATGAGCCACAAGACTTCACTTTCCATGTTTTAATTCCCTTCTCTGGGGGATGGTGACTATAACAGTACAAGCCTTATGGTGTCGTATTAGGATTGAGTAAGATAAGAGGCAGGAAGCATTTGAAACAGTGCCCGGACCACAGTATGTGTAGAGACAGATAGAATGATTCCCTCCACCTCCCCACCCCTGCACACGTTATTTAAGCCTGCCACCCAGCCAGTTTTCCTTTGTTTTATGATGGCTGTTTATTTTACGTCCTGGGCAGTCACGTTGGCCGCCCGCTCCTTCAGGAAAGATGAACGTGTATAATGAAACAGAGACCATTTCAACAGGAAGGCTGGTGGAAGGAGCAGACGAATCTGTTAGATTCTCCAGCGAAATGTGTCATTGCTCTCTGTCACTTAGGTTTGGTCGGAAGCGGACGTTAGCAGCATTCCTGTGCCTCGGAGGACTGGCTTGTCTCCTTGTCATGTTTCTTCCAGAGAAGAAAGGTATGCCTTTCGAACTCCCGCCAGCGGGTTCGAACAGCACTTCCACTGCGATGAATCTCAATACAGCCGAGAGATTACCATATGCCAGGCTTCGTGTCTGTGATCGCGTATTATTTAGCAATCGTGTGGGGTATAATGAGCCAGATTCTTCCCGTCGCCTAAACCGTTCTCTGGGTGTATAATGTGCTTAGAGGCGCCCTATTAATTCTTTCAGGCGATTAAGCTACCATCTGGGGTGTGCGGGCTGCAGGGCTGGTGCCGTTGGAGCTGTTTATTCAGTGAGGAGGACCAGTTAGTGCTGCATGGACAGGGGCTCCGTCCAGCGCTACAGACCATGCTGTCCTCCCAGCCAACCACGAGCTGGGACCTCACGGTCACTGGCCGCCAAGGGTGGCTTTGGCACCTCTCAGTGTCCCCATCAATACCCCCGACAATAACAATGGCAACAAAAAGAATATTCACTGTGGGTGACGGTTGACATTTTCTCAGTCTCAGATGAAGTATGAGTAAAACACTTGCAGAAAACTTCGGTATTTTGATAGAGTTACAGCATTGCTACGCAAACACAGCTTCAGAAAGGTCCCTCCGAGCATCTTATGTCGCCTGACCTGAGCCTGCGCGGGGAGTGCGGAGAGAGGGCTGCGTCTCCCGTTTCGCGGTCCAGCACACCCGAGGCGTGCCAGCTCTCTGTGCTTCAGGAGCCGTGGCTTCACCGGTGACTTTCAACAACAAGGAGGGGATCAAACAAACTCTGCTGCTGGGGCGTGGGGTTCAACAAAGGCCTGTTTGGGGAGCTTTGGGGTTTTGGTAGAGCTCCATTAGGGAGTGTGCACTCCACGTGGGAGTGACTGTGAGACGGTTGAAGTCCGGCCAAGTCCTGGGGACGCAGCGGAAGAACTCGCTTCCGTCAGAGCGCGCTGCGTGATGATGCTCCTTCGGTCACCGCTCCTGTTGAGGCTCACCTGTGCCAGGGTCTCGCTGAAGACCCCAGGGCCGCGGGCTCTGCCTCTGTGACTCTCCAGTACACCTGCCATGGGGGCTGTTGCTGCCTGAAGTTCTAGGCTGTGGATCCAGGGTGCCATTTGTTGACGAGTTAGGATTTTACTACGTAGCACAGTCTGATAGTGGTTTTCAGGAAACCATGGAAAGCGGAGAATTCAGTAAGTTCGGCTGTTTCTTATTCTCCAAGCAGATCCTTGCCTCTGCTCGTACCTGAAGAGGAGAGACCCCTCAGCGGCCGCCCGCTGTGGGCCTGTGGAGCTGAGCGCCCAGTTCTCTCGGTCGGGACAGCTCAGTAAACGGGCTTCAGATCCTTGTCGCCTTAGGTTCAGCAGATTTCACTTTTTAGAGGCCATGTAGAAATTCAAGCTGCCTGTGTTTCTTAACCTGTCAGAGTCCAGTGTTCTGTTTGTCGTCTAACAGGGAAAATGGTTTCCTTGTTACTGTGAGCGCACCTGGTCACACCCCTGCGAGCCTGGCCAGTCCCTGCCTTTTCTCCCTCCCTCCCATCTGCAGCCCCGGGTAACCCCCAGCCTGGGACTCTGCACGGGGCCCTTTCTACAAAATCCCAAAGCGAAGCCGACGCGGACCGCCCTCACGCCGCTCACTTGCAGTCTGTTCCCAGAGAGCAGCTTGCAGCCCTGGCCGATTGTGCCCCTGCGTGGACGCACGCCTCACGGCCTGGAAGAAACTGCGCAGAGCGTGGTACACGCTCCACGATGTGCCTCGGGAGCGCGGCGCCTCTGCTGTGCTCAGAGAAGGGGACGTTTAAGCTGTTTCTGAAGATTTCCAGGGAAGGAAATTCCATAATATCCCTCGGCAAATTGTTTCCACTTTTGAGGAACGTCGGAATGTTAGAACGGCCCTCTCCCGCTGCGGCCGAGCTCCTCTCCTCTCCCGCTCCTCAGCAGCACGGACGGGGAGCGGATGGCCGCCCCCTCTGGGTTCGCCTGCCCCGTTCTGTACTTGCAGGAGGCGTCTAGCAGTTCCTGAACCTTCGCTTCTTTGACCTCAAAAATGTTCATTACTTAAACATTCTTTGAATCTTTCATATTTGCCCATTAAAATATTTGGATGGCTTTCTTTGACATCTCATTTTTAAAAGTTCTGCACTTTAACCTCCATGTTCTGAAAGTTCTGATAGCTACACATTAAGAAAGAAACTTACTAGTTGAAAAATCCCATTGGCATCTCATGTAAGCTTAGAGGACACTCATTTTCTCGTGGCTTTTTATCCTCATTTTTTCTTCAACCCCCTCCCCTCAAAGGCATTCATTCTCTCCTTTCTGCTAACTCAGGGGCCCTTCTTCCTACCAGCTTTTTTCAAAGCATCTTATATGACTGGCTGGCTGTGTCTGAGGTACAGACAGGGAGGACCCTAAAAGTAGAGGCAGCCAGACAGCCAGGAGATAAACTGTTTGATATTTCCAGCCCATACTTCATAATTTTTAGGCTGAGTTGCCTGTCCAGTTCCAATTTGCGCCTTGAGGATAGTTCCCAGGCAGCCACTAACTTTCCCCCAGATTGATCTTTGGACATCTTACCCGATCTCTATCGTAGCTCGAAGGGCCCTCACGGAGCTTACAGTACTGGCTGTTAGTTACCGAGCATCCTAATGAAGACAAAGGACTAACTATGTGCTAGGTCCTCTCTGCATGCAGAGGGCATTGCATATTTCCATTTTATAAGGAAGCTAAAGCTCAGATAGGTCAAGCAACTTGTCTAAGGTCACAGAGCAAGTAGCTAGCACACCTAGGGTTCAGATTTCAGTATTTACTGAAAATGGTGAAGCCGTTAGTTTAGAGGCTTAAGACAGCCTGCTCAGGGCCAGCGCTTAATTCTTCAGTGGGCAGTCCTGATAGGAGTGGGCCAGGCATGGAGGCAAGGAGGTTGGCAAGGAGGTTTCTGTCACTTCTAGTCCTGCAAGAGAGTCTGAATCCTGGGAAGTCACAGCGCGCGATAAACTAGATAGACACGGTTCATAGTTGAAGGGACTCAGCTCCAGTGGCACCTTTATATTTCATCTCCTTTCTCAGCCTCGGTCTGCCCGTTCTTTGTTCATTGGACTTCTGCAGAGCCTGCTATGTAAGGATCCTGTTTACAGACAGACCTGCTCCCTGACGCTTCTATGAGCTTACAGTCTATTGAGGGAAATGAGTGACTTAGGAGGAAAAATAACAGACAGGCCATAGCATGTGAGAATCGACAACAAAATAAGCGATGAGAACTTGAACTTCAGACCATGACAGTTAGCTGCAACCAGCTGTCCTCCGCTCTAAAAAGCTGTAAAACCAGACAATGTAAGACACGCTGGTTTTCAGACGTTGAACTACAGGCTGCACAGGACAGACAGTGACCCCGAAAGAAGGGAGACAGATGAAGCGCACCCTCGAGTGCCCCAGCTCAGGGTCTCCAAGCCACAGTGTGTGGGGGGGGCAGGGGGGTGCCCACCAGTGCTGCTGCTCCTCCTGAACTGGAGAGAGAGATGTGGACACTTGGGAAGGCTGAGGCGGCTAAAGTTTGCTGAGCAGAATACTGGCCGGAGAGCGGTGAGATGCATGGAGGAAGAATTCCAGAGCTCTGC